>CM056052.1:525594211-525829211 GCA_029574335.1 Rana kukunoris | reverse complement strand
CGTGGGGTCCCCCCCAAAAGACCATACCAGACCGTCACAAGAGGGCAGCCTCTCCAGGTGAGGTCATCGGACGGCGAAGCCCCATTGCCATATAAGAGATGTCAGACAGCAGGGAACGTCACAATGGAAGAAGGCATCCTCAGGAAAAAGCTTTAGATGTAAACCGGCGGCGAGGAAGAAGACAGCGGTGGCGGGGAAAAAAACAGGGGAGGTGAGAAAGAAGACAGCGGCGGCGAGGAAGAAGACATCTCTGGGAGAGGACGGTGGTTGGAGAGACGTGGCGGGACAAGACTGTGGTGGGAAAGACGGATCGGAGCTATTTTTTTAATAAATAACTTGTCAAAAACCAGCTCTTTTTTTACATTTCACTGCTTTTTTGGTAAATGTACCCAACCTGGATCTAGAGGTCTCCTTGTTAAAGGGGGTTTCCAGATTCTGATAACCCCACTGTCTGCTGACCCCGACAACCACCGGCCAGGGTTGTCAGGAAGGGGCCCTTGTCCCCATTAACATGGGGGCACGGTGCTTTGGGGCAGGGGGGAAGAGTCCCCCCTGCCCCAAAGCACCCACCCCCCATGTTGAGGGCATGTGGCCTGGTATGGTTTGGGGGGGGAGGCGCTCGCTCGTCCCATCCCTTTCCTGACCATGGGCTGCATGCTCTGATAAGGGTGTAGTATGGTCTTTGGGGGGACCCCACGCCGTTTTTTTTCTTCATTTTTTTTAGCCGGCAAGCGACAGATGATTACTAATCAGTTGTTAAGGACGTGGCAGCCCGCTCCTTGGCAACCAGCTATATACAATGATTGTAAGGAAAAACAATTGCGGCAAAATTACTGTAAAATCGCGTTAACAACGCAGTACTTGCGCTTTGGATGCAGGTTCATTGAAGTCTATTATATGCAAAACGTTGCATTTTGCAGAGAAAAAGTCCCTGACCCTTTCCAAAAACGCAGCGGCACAAAAAAGCATTAATGTGAATGTGTTCCTTAGGTACCCATGTTAAAAAAATACCCTGCATTTCTATAAAAAGCAAAAAGCATAAAAAAACGCATTAGTGTGAATGGAGCCGAAAGAGGTATCTCCCCATAGGAGACATGGGGGTGGATTTACTAAAGGCAAATAGACCTTGGTAAATGAAGTAAAGATTCACTTTGCAAAGAATACTCAATCGTGTGCAAGTTAGCAGAACTTCTGCTTATTTACTAAGCTCTGGAGCAACTCTTGAATGCACAATCTATTTGTCTTTAGTAAATCCACCCCATAGACTCCAGAGGTACTATGCATAAAAAAGGTTTTATTAGTGTTTCTTTCTTAGGGGACAGGAAGTTTCTGAAAGCACTAGGAATCATCTGAAAGCACTATAGTAACTATCCTACATAGGAAAGATGTGTATACTAATACTTACATAAACTAAGGACGATGCAATCCAGCCAAGTGATCTTCCCAGCGGAAGAGGAAAGAGCAGCGACAACAGACACAGTGCCTGAGCAATGACATCATTCAAAGACTTACTATGGGGCATCAGTTGTCTGCTGTTCCTCCTCGCTCCTGAACGTGGTGCTGGGAGCCAATCACGTGACTCACGCTCACACCAAATTCCAACAGTCAAAAACATGGTGACGTAAAACATTACAACGTGCCGAGAAAAATTAAGTTCAATGCTTCTGAGCATGGATCGACTCGATTCTGAGCATGCGCGTTTTTTGCACGTTGAAAAACAGGCGAACGGTTTTCCTGCTAGAATTTTTCCTGACGGGAAAAAAGAGATCCTGCTCCCTTTTTTTCCCCGCCAGTTTTCCTGTGGGAAAAAGTCTGATGTAGTATACACACGGTCGGGATTCCCGTCGAAAAGCTCTCATCTGAGTTTTTCCGACGGAAAAACCGGTCATGTGTACGGGCCAAAAGGCTTTTCAAAGGTTTGTCATTTTTGAGGCATATTGGTAGAATAGATACATCGCCATGCTATTAACCCCCACGGTCGGTATTCCCGAGTCCGGCTCGGGGTGGAATTTCAGAACCAAAAGCGGTAACCCCGAGCCAGACTCGGGATGGCCTCACAGCATCCACAGGCAGGAAATTACTTACCTTGTCCCTGGATCCTGCGATGCCTCTCCACTGTGTGATTAAGCTGTGTCCTCGCTCGATGCACACAGTGCCTGTGTGCCGCCAAGCACCGTTCCCTGCGACGTCACGACGCACTGGGGCGGAGATCGGAGCCAAATTCAAAAAAGTAAATAAACACATTACATACAGTATACTGTAATCTTATAGATTACAGTACTGTATAAAATAATTACACCCCCCCCCCCTTGTCCCTAGTGGTCTGCCCAGTGTCCTACGTGCACTTTTATATAATAAAAACGATTCTTTCTGCCTGGAAACTGTAGATTGTCCATAGCAACCAAAAGTGTCCCTTTATGTCAAAAGTGGTTTTAGAGCAGCTAGAAAACAGCGATAATAAATTATGATCACTTGCAGAATTGTGTGATAGCGATTTGTGGGGAAATTCGTCATCAAAAAATAAAAGTAATGACAGCGACAATTCTGCAACTGAGCAAATTTCAGTGTTTTTGATTTGATTACATTATTGAATAATTTTTATTATAATTATATTATTATTTGCAATAATTATTTATAGTTATTTATTATATTATAATTTATGATTTTGTTTTTCAAACTTTTTCATACCCGAGATGTCTACTAGACTCTTGTTTGGACAGATTTAAGTGAGTTATGCCTAAGAATTACAGGCCTACAATGTAAAACGCCAAATTTCCATGCAAAATAATGGTACTGCTTTCAGCACCTAAAATCTGACATAATCATACCGCCAAGGAGGTTAAGATTGCCCTAAATGACACATTTCTGACTTATTTTATCTCTCTGTGACAGATAAAACCCTAATAACTAATCTCATCATTTATTCCACAAAAACACGAATAGTGTAATGAAAAATATTGCCAAGGTTTTTACCTTAAATAATTTGATAGCCTCTGTCTGCAGTGCTTCTGATGGTAATGTAGTGAGAGGGGATGTTATGGCTTCTTTACTGTGGCATAATGCTGGATGTCTCCAAATCTGGGTACCTACATAAGGAAATAATAACAGTCAGTTTAAATGAGGCATTGAATTTATAGCTGACCTTGGGATAGACAGGAGGAAATTCATGGGATGAAGGTAATTAAAAAAAGGTTGACTTAATGTACTTAGAAAAGAGCAAGAAACCAAGAATTCAGTACTGAAACACTAAAAGCGCTCAGTCAGGATTGGTAATACCAAACACTACGGGCCGGATTCAGATACAAAAATGTATCTTTCCGGCGGCGTAGCGTTTCCTCTTTACACTACGCCGCCGCAAATATTATGGGCAAGTGCCTTATTCAGAAAGCACTTGCTCCATAATATGCGGCGGCGTAGCGTAAAGTGCACGGCGTAAGGCCGCGCAATTCAAATTGCTGAAGTGGGGGCGTGATTCATGTAAATGAATCATGACCCCACGAAAATGACGTTTTTTTTGGACGGCGCATGCGCCGTCCATGGACGATCCCAGTGCGCATGCACGAAATCACGACGCTTTTTCTCAATGTAAACGACGTGAACATAACTAACGTCAAGCCCCATTCCCGAACGATTTACGCAAACTACGTAACCGACGTACAATTCGACACGGTCCCGACGTCCATACTTAACATTGGCTGCGCCTGCTATAGCAGGGGTAACCTTACGCCGGTCTCACGCTTACGCAAACGACGTAAAATACGACGCGCCGTCGCAAGTACGCTCGTGAATCTGCTTAAGTAGCTAATTTGCATAATTTACGCGAAGCGCCACCTAGTGGCTAGCGTAAATATGCAACTCAAGATACGACGGTGTAAGCGAATTACGCCGCTCGTATCTTAGAAGAAAGCTGGCATATCTTCTTTTCTGAATAGCAAAAAAAGATACGCCGGCTATTCTTAGTATTTACACAGCGTATCTATAGATACGCTGGCGTAAATGCTTTCTGAATCTGGCCCTACAGGTTTTCTCGGCAGTAAAAAGTCAGCCGAGGGGAAAGCCAAGAACTCGGCAGGACAACTGCCATGGAGCTTTGGCCGGGAATCACGGCCGTGTGTATGCTCCATCGGCAAGGCCTTGCAGTCTTTCCCATTGGTAAGTGGTAGATCTGGCGGAAAAAAAAAAAGTGAATCCCAATGGGAAAATAGAGAGCAGGTTCTCTATTTTCTTGACGGAATTCCTGCGTGTTTTCCTGATAGGAAATCTGCGAGGAAGCATACACACGTACGGTTTTCCCGGCCAAAAGCTCTCCTGGCAGTCCCTATTGTTAAGGATTTTCCCTTCCTTGTGACACCTAAGGGTCTAGTCCACCACTATTCCGCCCAAAAATGTCCTTTTATGGTATCAAGGAGAAATACAGTATCTCAAACAGGGTCGATAGGGATATATGCAACTGAACAAACTTATGCCGCAAACACACAATCGCAAATTCCACCAACAAAACTGTGGATTTTTTTTCCGACAGAATGTTGGCTCAAACTTGTCTTGCAAACACACGGTCACACAAATGTTGTCGGAAATTCCGAACAACAAGAACGCGGTGACGTACAACACTACGATGAGCCAAGTAAGGCCACGTACACACGATCAGACCGGTCCGATGAGACTGGTCTGACGGACCGTTTTCAACGGAGCACGCTGAAGTGGTCTGATGTGTGTACACACCATCGGACCAAAATCCCATCAGGCCAGAACGGGGTGACATAGAACACAACGACATGCTGAAAAAACGAAGTTCAATGCTTCCAAGCATGCGTCGACTTGATTCTGAGCATGCGCAGGTTTTTGATCCGATGCTTTTGTGTACTAACCATCGTTTTGGTTTGACGGACAGGTGTCCATCGGACAGATTTTAAAGCAAGTTTTAAAACTTTGGTCTGACAGACAACGGTCCGATGGGCCGTACACACGATCAATTTGGTCCGATGAAACTGGTCTTCAGACCAGTTTCATCGGACCGTTCTGATCGTGTGTACGCGGCCTAAAAGGAAGTTCAGTGATTCCAAGCATGCATCGAATTGATTCTGAGCATGCGTAGGCTTTGCATTCAGACGATCGGAATTTCTGACAAGAACTTTTGTTGTCGGAAAATTTGAGAACCAGCTCTCAAATTTTTGTTGTCTCACATCGAACATTTGTTGTCGGAATTTACGATCGTGTGTACGCAGCATAAGGCTTGTGTGTTTTTTTTTTTTGTGGATAGGAAGTTGCACTAATGCTGTGTACACATGATCGGAAATGTTCAATGTGAGCTTTTGTTCAGAAATTCTGACCATGTGTACGCTCCATCGGACATTTGAGTCGGAATTTCCTACAAAAAAAATTTCAGAGCTGGTTCTCAAATTTTCCAACAATTATGTATGCAATTCTGACGCACAAAAATCCTACGCATTTTTGGAATCAATTTGACGAAAACCTTACATGCTTAGGTGTTCAAAAAAGCACAATTTGGTTATAATGTCTTCATTTGGTGCATCTAGATCTCTGTGGCCATCCCTTTTGTCTTTAACAAGGACTGTAGATAACCTTAAAAACATGAGGAAAAAAAAAAAAACGAGGGAAGCGCAAATCATAGTGCAATAAGAATGTAGATCAATGTAGATCAAAGAGTGTGTGCCTGTGGTGAGCTAGACATAAGGAGTCGAGCGCATCTACACCATGAAAGGCTGTGTGCACTGGAGGTCCACAGGAGGGAGGGGGCGGCTGCACGAGAGAAAGAGCGCTTTTAGGAACAGCTTAGTGGTTTGCCATGGATAGGACGAGTTTCGAGGATATGCCCCCCTTTCTCAAGCATCTGGGGGAAATTGCAGATGGAGGATGATGAGTTGGATTCCTGACCAGGCCACCTGGGGTCTTATGGGCACGCTGACAAGTGCAGGGCATGTGAGTGCATGTAGGTGCATTTTTACTAGTACTTTTTATCAAAGAACCTCATTACACTATGATTTGCACTTCCCTTGTTTTTTTGTTTTTCATGTATTCAGCAGTGACATACTAAGGTGTGATGTCTTTAAAAAATGCACTTCAATACTTACAGGAGTCGCCATCCAGACTTAGCAGTTTGCACACCAACTTCTCAAACTCTGTGCCAACACTCGCTCCCATCACTCCAGCTGCCATGGTTAAGTGATAGTGCCAGGTATCCTAAAAAACACCCCAAAAACAATTATAACGCATACTAAACTGATTTCATAGGTATAAAATAATATTAATATTGCGGTACACTTGTGCCTCACATTATCATGTTAAATTGTATCTGTATATATACAGTAATTAGCAAACGTTAGGGTCCACCTTTCAGGTTTCAATGCGCCGTTTGGCAGAAAAGGTAATACTCTGCAAAAGCTTATGATGTGCAGCAACAATTAAGCCTGGTACACATGATCGGATTTTCCGCGGACAAAGCGTAGGACTTTTGTCTGAAGGGTGTTGGCCATGAACTTATCTTGCATACAAACGGCAAATAATTGTCAGCCAACAAATATGAAACTAAATTTTTCAGCTCTTTAGCGCCACCCTTTGGTCAACTTCTGCCAATGTTGTGTTATGGTGAGCAATGCTTCCGAGCATGCGTGTTTGTACTTTGGAGTTTTGTTCGATGGACTTGTGTACACACGATCGGATATCCCGACAACACACAATTGTTGGCGGAAAATTTTAAAGCATGCTATCCAACATTTGTCCGCTGAAAATCCGACAATTGCCCGATGGAGCGTACAAACAGCCTGTCATCACACAATTCCCATCAGAAAATCCGATTGTGTGTACAAGGCTTTAGGCCTCCTTGTCCAGACTATGCATGTCGGCATAACATCCAGGCTGTTTTCAATTTCAGACTCTAACTTTGGATAAATACATTGAAAAAAATCAATCTAGGCCCTGGGTACCCATGCTATTACCTTTTCATGTTTGGATCCGATAAGAAGGTATGTGGGGTCCTGCTCTTTGGGGTGGATAACAATGGTGTAATGGGTAGACAGTAGGCTGCGTCCGTTGGTTTCATAGTCTTCATCAGAATCGCAAGTTCGATCTACTTCTTCTACTTTAGCTTCCCAGAGCTTGATTTGTCCCAGTGGAAACTGAATGAAATATCAGAATTTATTTACAAAATCTATATGCTAGTCATCAATGTAGCACATTAAAGGGGTTGTAAAGGTTCGTGTTTTTTCACCTTAAAGCGGAGGTTCACACAAAAAGTGAACCTCCGCTTTTTGGATCCTTCCCCCCTCCAGTGCCACATTTGGCACCTTTCAGGGAGGAGGGGGGTGCAGATACCTGTCTGAGACAGGTATTTGTACCACTTCCGTGGTTCTGACTCCCGCGTTGCATGTCATTCCCCGCTGTCTTCTGGGAAACACTGTTCCCAGGAGGGAGCGGGGACCAGTGACGCTGCGTCGTGATCCTCGCACATGCGCAGTAGGGAATCGGGCAGTGAAGCAGCTGCAGCTGCAGTATTTGTAGCTGCTGGCTTTTTAAAAAAAATCAACGCAACTTCCGCTTTAATGCATCCTCGTACACACGATCAGAATGGTCCGATGAAACTGGTCCGACGGACCGTTTTCATCGGACCAAGCTGAAGTGGTCTGATTGTCTGATGTGTGTACACACCATCGGACCAAAATCCGATCAGACCAGAACGCGGTGACGTAGAACACACCGACGTGCTGAAAAAACAAAGTTCAATGCTTCCAAGCATGCGTCGACTTGATTCTGAGCATGCGCGGGTTGTTGGTCCGATGCTTTTGCGTACTAACCATCGAACCTGTAGATTTTGAAGCAGGTTTTAAAACTTTGGTCCGACGGACAACGGTCCGATGGGCCGGGCACACCATCGAACTGGTCCGATGAAACTGGTCTGCAGACCAGTTTCATCGGACCGGTCTGATCGTGTGTACGCGGCCTGAGGTGAAAAAACACCTTGCAATGACGGTCCCCCCAGCCCCCCATTTTACTTACCCGAGCCAGTTTACCTGCTGTGCCTGTCCCCCGGCGTCCTCTTCTCCATGGAGTTTGGCCGTTGATTGAATAGATTGGAAAGATTGATAGCAGCGCAGCTATTGGCTCGCGCTGCTGTCAATCACATTGGGTGGGACAGAGTCGTACACACTGTGTCTATGGACGCCAAGTGTATGACAGAGAGAGCACCCACAAGCTAACCCTCTTGGGAGAGTGCTTCCCAGAGGGGGTTAGCTATTGCGGGGAGGAGCCGAGACAGCCGCCGAGGGACCCCAGAAAGGGAGGATCGAGGCCACGCTGTGCAAAACAAACTGCACAGTGGAGGTAAGTATGACATGTTTGTTATTTAATTTAAAAAAACAAAAACAATCCCATACAACCTCTTTAAGTATGTAGGACAACCGTCCACATCCTGTGACTTAACTGTCCCACCTAGTTCCTTTTAACAGGTCTAGTGCTAGAGGGGAACTGATTTTCAAAGATGTAGGAAGCCTCCCAGGGCAAGGAATGAAGTATTACACCCTACTCTTTTACCCCCAGGCTTAATGAGCAATTAACCCTTTCAGTGTGTGGAGGGTGGGGGGCACTGCAAGGGTAGTCTTTTGGTTTGAGCCCAACGTTGGGCTGTAACATTTGACATAATACATATAAACGCACATGCGCTAATGCACTGCAAGAATGTAAATGGGCCATTATTGTTGAGATCATACCTATCAGGTAAGTAGGTGCTAAATGTTTTTTATTAAAGAATACAGTAAGTTCACTTAAAAAAAAAATGCTATTTTTTTTGCAGGTAAAAAAATGTGCATTTACTATATTGTTTTTAAGGAGCCTGGAAAGCATTGCACCAGTGATCAGAAGATCGCTGATGCCATGCAGGTCTTCTGCAGAATGTCAGTGTGAGCTGACTGCCCCATACATCGTACAGCCAGGCAGCTCACACTAAGGCCCCTTTCACACTAAAAATAGCACCTAAATACCGCCTGAAAAACCCCTGCCCAGCCTTCTCAATGTGAAAGCCAGAGGGCGGTATTAACCCTTTATCGGCCACTAGCGGGGGTTAATACCGCAACGCTAGCAGCCGAATCCCAACGGTATAGCGGCGCTATATCGCCTCCCGCCCCAATCTGAAAGGGGCCTAACAGGACGACTCGATGAACTGCCTGAAAAGCCGCAAAGAATGACGTGGCTTATAGTTCATTCATACACACAGCTGTGTGAATAAATGATGCGGCTGTGTGGGCGAAGCCTCACGCGGTCGTGCTGTTTTCAAAAAGTGACAGGTAATATGGGGAACTTCTCCCCGCACTGCTGCTACAGGGAGAAGAGGAAACGGAGAGCGAATGCAGCAGTGGGAACATGTTACATGTTCCACCCTAAAAACATGTAACATGTTCCCAAAAATGAGCTTATCCTTTCACATATGTGTGGCCACGGGTTCATTCCTGGGGTCCGGTGCATGTCTGTTCACGGGTTCAGGTGCGATTCAGGTCCGAATTTGTGTCTAAATTTCGCACCTGAACCAGACCCAAACATGTACAGGACCCTTCTGCAATCTGGCCCTTGGCAGACCCAGACCTGTGCGAACCGGCTCCATTGGGAAACCCGCATCCTATTCCAACAGTAGAACCTCTGCTTATCAGTTTCCTCCCTCCGGTGCCATATTTGGTACCTTTCAGGTGGGAGGAGGAACGGGAACCTGATTTTGACAGGTACCTGCTCCCACTTCTGGGTGAAGTTTTTTTGCTTATAAAATAAACAAATGCTGTATTAACCAATTTGATATTGGCTTTTCATGGGTATTGTGGATTAATCCTTTTAAAACTTTAGTTTTCCACTGCTCTTACCTTTTCTTCTTGACTACGAAAATAATATAATGTTTTTCCAACCAACGTGCACCAAACTCTCTTAGAGTATCCATGTTTGACCTGTAAAATGTAAAAAGCAATATATTTTAATTACCAAAAAAGCAGAGTAAGAACTGGCCTAATAAATAATATTAAATAAATAATATTATTATTTATTATTAATTAGTTCTGTTCCATTTGTTATTTCGGATAAATGCATATTCATTACGTTCGCTAACAGCTAAATTTGAAAGGAAATTCCAATACCTATAATTTAGGGCTGTTACTGATGAAAAATTTTGTGTTCGATTAATCGATTTATTTTTTAATCGATTAATCGACTAATTTCGATTTATTTTAACGCACATACAGATCCAACTACTTTTAGCTGATCTCCTTGCAGGCTGATTCCCAGTGCAGCTACCAACCACTGGAAAATGGATAGCAGGATACAAAAAACACACAAGGCAGCGCTCGATGGGAATAGCATTAAAACTTTTATAGTCTTCAAGTAGGTAACAAAATAAATATTACACTGGAGATAAAAATCGATGTAGCTACATAAACTGTAAAAATGGTGCGAGTAATACCAAACGGTAGCAAAAGCAGTCATAAAAACATGTAGCTAAGTATGATACCGGTATAAAAATGTGTACAATGATACCACTGCTGAATCCACATGAGGAGAGGTTAACATCAGTCCGTCGCATGTAGATGTCCCATGAAGGGAACTATCGCAACTCCCAGTGGATGGCTGTAGAATCCCAGGTTGATAGAGGGAAGTGATAGAGGGAAGTGTAACAGCCCTTGCGTGTGGCAGATAGTAAGGTCTCGTCGGCATGCAGATATGAAGGCATAGCAAAGGAGCCCTTCAGATGGACACGGCAAGCCCAGTCGGTGTCAGTGACGTCACCGGATCTCCAATGGAACTCCCTGAAGGCTGAGTACCAATCAAAAGAATTTTGATCGATCAAACTTTTTTTGATCAATCAAAAAAATGTAAGATTAATTGATTAATTAATAGTTATTTTTCACAGCCCTACTATAATTTAATAGTTAGTTATTCTTTTGAGATTTTCTTTCTTATTTTCTGATTTACAAATTTTCAATTTTACGAATTGCAATCATATCGAATAACTCGAAAAAAAAAAAAAAAAAAAAGCGAATGAAACAAACAAATTTTTTTCGGCAGTGCACATGTCTATTAAAGATTCTCATTAGTACGATCGATGACATGACGAATGTCGTTCAACAGTTTGATTTGATTTTAGAATGAACTTTCCCCAATGCACTTGTTCGAAAAACAAATTTCATCCCCCACCGTTGAATTTTCTCCTCACTGTGGTCAACAAGAAATGTCCATTTGACCCCAACAATGATTAGAAAATTGAACACATGTTCCTAAAATGAACAACTTCACACACAATTCTACTAGTATATGCCCAGCTTTAGGTGGAAGTAAAGTTAATTTGTAAACAAATGGCTGACAGGCAGGGTTTTTATGACAGAAGAGACCCGATAGGTCTCTTCAGCCATAAATACATCCTTCTGTCTGTCATGTACACTGAAATGTGCATGCGCAGCTCAGTGAACATTTACATCCCCTAATCTGTGCTGCGGCGACGTGACTCCCGTGCGCATGCACAGAAGTGACGTCATTGCGGCCTGGCCTATCAAACAGCCGAAGACAAGGGACTCGGAATGGAAGACCAGTAGAAAACGGAAGTGCCGGGGGCCAGCCAGATCGACTCCACCGCAGCACTGGAGGGCACCATATGACAGGTAAGTCTGCCATAAAGTACTAATATGCTATACATACTAGCACATTATGGCATGACCCACCTAGGGGGGGCCCTAAAAACAAATTTTATAGCAGACTTTACTTCTGCTTTAAAGGGTCACTAAAGGAATTTTTTTTTTTTTAGCTAAATAGCTTCCATTACCTTACTGCAGTGCTGTTTTCATGTCCTCATCGTTCGTTTTTTGCTTTGATGTTGCTGTAATCCTTCCCTGTTCTGGACACTTCCTGGTTGTCTGTTTCCTTATAACCACAGTACTGGGAGCTTTCTCACTGTGGTCACTAATCAAGGAGGTGTGATTACTGTGTGTAAACTGAAACTAGATTGGGCTGGGGAGTTTTAGACAAACCATCACTGCCCTCTATTGGCTCTCTGGCTCTGTACATCAGAGAGACAGGAAACAACAGCAAAATGAAACTAGAACTGTAGGTTGATTATATGATTGATCTATCTATTGGTAATCATTTTTAAAAGGAATCAGTTAACTATTATGTCTCTATACCCTGTAAACAGGCTTGTTCAATTAAGCTTTGACAATAAGGCCCTCGTACACACGGGCCAGAATCTCGCCAGGGAAAAAAACGTTGTTTTTCCTGACGAGATTCTTGGCAAGAATCTCTTGCCGCTCAGAGTATACACACATTCCTTTCAAAAGAACCGCGGTTCTTTTGAAATGCAAGAATGCGGTGACGTCATTGCGTACGACGAGCATGCGCTTGTCACATTCAATGCCGTCGTCACCATCTTGCTTCACCCTACCTATGCCGTGGAAGCTACCGCGCATGCGTCAAAGTCATTTCAAGCATGCGCAGATTTCCACGGCGACAGGTAAGTATATACACTCTCGGGTTTCTTGTCGGGAAACAGGCTGACAAGAATCCCGACGAGAAAATAGAGAGCAGGATCTCTATTTTTCTCCTTGAGATTCTGGCCAGATTTCCAGACGAGAAACTTAAAAGCCTCGTTCGTACGCACACTCGGTTTACTCGGCAAGAAATCTCTGCCAGCAGTTTTCTTGCTGGTTCTTGCCGAGAAAACTGTGCGTCTGTACGAGGCTTTAAACTACTTTACATTGTAGCAAAGTGTAATTTCTTCAGTGTTGTCACATGAAAAGATAGAATAAAATATTACAAAAATGTGGGGGGTGTACTTACTTTTGTGAAATACTGTACATATTTACATTGGTCCAAGCTGGAGTGTGACTATGTGACTATGTATATTATAACCATGCCTGGAATTATTTTTTAAGGAGACAACTGGAAATTAGACACAACCAATGTATGAGAGTGCAAGCTTGATAAGGAAGTGTTTGTAGAAGGATTAAAGAATCACTAAAGGATTTTTTTTAAGCTAAATAGCTTCCTTTACCTTACTGCAGTCCTGGTTTCATGCCCTCATTTTTCGTTTTTGCTTTGAAGTTGCTGTAATTCTGCTCTGATCTCCACACTTCCTGCTTGTCTGGCTCATAAGGGTTGTCCAGATACCGATACTAGTATCGGTATCGGGACCGATACCGAGTATTTTTGGGAGTATTTGTACTCGCGCAAATGCTCCCGATACCTAAATAGAATACTTTTTTTGTATTTATCAACATGTTCTGTGAAAATTCTTTGAGTTTTTACTTGAGTTAGAGTTCTTCATAATTCTAAAGAAAATATCCTTAATCTGTATTGTGGTTTGAAAACTGTCACATGACATTTATAAAAAGTATCGGTATTCGGTATCGGCGAGTACATAAAAAAAAGTATCGGTACTTGTACTCGGTCCTAAAAAAGTGGTATCGGGACAACCCTATGGCTCATTATGAAAAATCTCATGGCAGCTTTTCACTGTGGTCCAAGCTGTCATTACTGTGTGCCTAAAACTCCTCAGAACCAATCAGATTCATTTTAAAAACAAAACACTGCCCTGTATTTGTTTGTTTTTTGTTCTGTGTGTCTCTTTACTTCACAGAAACATGAAACCAGTTAAAAAATGAAACTAAACTGCAGGAACATTATATGATTGATTTTTATCTATTTTTAATCATTTTTAAAAGGAATCAGTTAACTTTTATGTCTATATACCCTGTAAACAGTCATTTCAGCAAAGAAAATAATAATAATTCCTTTAGTGACCCTTTAACAAATCCAGGGACAGTAGAGCAAGTGTTTTTTATGATAGCACATCATTTTGCTCCCCTGAAATCTTGGGGGTGGATGTCCATTAAGAAAACTTTCTCAATCTGTTCTTTCATAAGTTTCTGACCTTTGTGAGGAGTCCCTTCACAGTGGGCTTGACATCTGGCTGCGTGAAGAGCACACTGGCTGTTTGCACCCGGAGAACATTTTGTAAAACTCGTACCCATTCATCCAAGATATTAGGAGAATCTGCCGTCAGGTAATACGTTCGTTTCTCAGTCACCATCTGGGAGAAGAAGCATGGAGATCAGATGAGTCCTCATAGAAATATATATATAAAAACAATCTTAAAGCGAATCTCCACCCTAAAGTGGAGTCGCGCTGATCGGAACCCTCCCCCCTCCGGTGTCACATTTGACACCTTTCAGGGGGGAGGGGGGTGCAGATACCTGTCTAAAGACAGGTATTTGCACCCACTTCCGGCCACACGTCTCGGGCAAAAGACAGTTTTTTTTGGCACATCCCGTCTGTCCCCCGTTGTGTGCTGGGAACACTCGGCTCCCAGCACACAGCGGGAGCCAATCGGCGGCCGCAGCGCGACTTGCGCATGCGCCATAGGGAACCGGGCAGTGAAGCCGGAGCGCTTCACTTCCTGGTTCCCTCCCCATGGATGGAGGGGGGAGCAGTAGGGTGACGAGCGATCGCTCATCCTCTGCTGCGGACGCCGCTGGACTCCAAGACAGGTAAGTGTCCTAATAAAAAAAGTCAGCAGCTGCAGTATAAGGGCTCTTTCACACGTCCGTTCAGTTCGTCCCTATGGGTTAGCGTCCGTTAGCGGATGAGCATCCGCTAACGTCCGTTAACATCCGTCTGCGGTAAGCTCCGTTTTTTTGGACGGAAGAAAACCCTATTTTTCTTCCGTCAAAAAAACGGAACGGACGAAAAACGGACGTTAGCGGATGATCCGTTTACCATCCGATCCGCTAACGTCAGTTTTTCATCAAAATATGTAAAAAAATAAAAGTTCTAAAAAAAAAAAAAAAACGGATGAAAAAACGGATGAAAAAAACTGATGAAAAACGGATGGAAAACGGAACGGAAACGGACGGAAAACGGACGAAAAAACGGATCAACTGAAGGGGGAAAAAACTGATCTAAAAAACTGAACGGACGTGTGAAAGAGCCCTTAGTAGCTGCTGGCTTTTAATATTGTTTTTTCATGGGCCATCCGCTTTAAGAAGGCAAACACATTTAGAACAGTGTTTCTCAACCATGGTTCTGTGGAAACATAGGGTTACTCCAGAGCAGCCGTTCTCAACCTTTTTACCCCAGGAGAACCCTTAAAATAATGTTCAGGTCTCGGGAAACCTCTGATAAAACCCATTCATTGGGGGTCAGTGGGAACAATGTCCCTTACTTTGGTGGTCAGTGAGAAGAATGCCCTTTTTTACAGTGGTGGTAAGAATGCCCCCCTTAGAGAGAACTATGAAGATCATTGGTGTCATACCACTGGCTCCTCCAGATGGAATTGGCTCAGAACTATGTAGGCTCCATCAAACAGAAGGTAAATCAGTCACAGCTCAAGGAACCCCTAGCCACCTCTGGAGGAACCCTGGTTGAGAATGGCTGCTCCAGAGGTTGCAGGGGGTTCCTTGACCCATTCTTGCCTCTCAAGTTCCCACTGACAATGTTCTATTTAGCTATCTGTTATGCCCCGTACACACGATCGGATTTTCCGCCAGCAAAAGTCTGATGTAAATTCCGACTGTGTGTATGCTCCATCGGACTTTTGCTGTCGGAATTTCCGCCAACAAAGATTGAGAGCTGGTTCTCAAATTTTCCGACAGAAAAATTTCCTATCAGAAAATCCGATCGTCTGTAGCAATTCCAATGTGCAAAATTCCGACACATGCTTGGAAACAATTTGACGCATGCTCAGAAACATTGAACTTAACTTTCTAGGCTCGTCATAGTGTTGTTCGTTACCACGTTTTTGATGGACGAAAGTTCAGAGAACTTTTGTGTGACCGTGTATGCAAGCCAAGCTTGAGCGGAATTCTATGGGAAAACCATTCAAGGTTTTTCCGATGGAAAAACTGATCGTGTGTACGGGAGGAACTCTTCCCAATGGCCACAAGTGTATGGAGCATTCTTCCCACTATCACACTAATGTATAATGAGTTGTAAACATTGTTATTTTTACCAGAGGTTTCAGAAAGTAATTTTAAGGGTTTCTTTGTGTTGGTTGAGTAAAAGGTTGAGAAAGTCTAATGCCGCGTACACACGGTCGTTTTTTGTGATGAAATAAAACGACATTTTAAAAAACGCCATTTAAAATGATCGTGTGTGGGCTAAAAAAACATTTTAAACCTGCGCATGCTCAGAAGCAAGTTATGAGACGAGAGCTTTAATGGAACAGAGTGCCGTCGTACGTGCTGTACGTAACTGCGCTTTGCTAGAGCATTTTGAAAAAACGATGGTGTGTGGGCAACATCGTTTTTATGATGAAATTGGAAAAACTTCGTTTTTTTCATGGTGGAAAATTGTTTTTTTTCATCACAAAAAGTGATCGTGTGTACGCAGCATAAGCCCTCGTACACACGACCAGGTTTCTCGACAAAAAACAGCAAGAAAACTGCTTTTTGCCAAGATTCCCGTTCGTGTGTACGAGGCATTCAGGTTTCTCGTCTGGAAATCTGGCCAGAATCTCGACGAGAAAAAAAGAGAACCTGCTCTCTTTTTTCTCGTCGAGATTCTTGACGGCCTGTTTCCAGACGAGAAACCCGAGAGTGTGTATACTTGCCTGTCGCCGTGGAAACCCACGCATGCTCAAAATTACTTTGACGCATGGGTAGGGTGAAGCAAGATGGCGGCGATGGTATCTAATGTGACGCAATGACGTCACCGCGTTCTTTCCTTTTTAAGAAAACCGTGGTTCTTTGAAATGAAAGTCAGTACACTCCGGCGGCAAGAATCTCGTCAGGGAAAACAACTGGTTTTTCCTGATGAGATTCTCGGACGTGAGTATGAGGTCTAATTTAGAGTATAGCAAAGCCTTGGGTATCACTAGGACAGGAAGTATGGTGAAATCTCGCTAGCAGGAAAACAGACAGTAAAATTAGACAAATTTATCTTGATCCTGATCATGTATGTCATTTATGGGGAGTGCCCAGATACCAGTACCCCATAATGAGCATCAGTTCAAAATGTTTCAGTGTCTCACTGGCCCCACTCTGGCCACCAATGTGCTCTATTTATTCCTTGTAACCATCACCAGTTGAGAGCCAGGTGAGAGCACAATGATCACAAGGAATACATACACATACAGTACAGTGGTGGAAATACACAAGAACTGTTTTTTCACATACCTTATTTTGGAAGTATATTTGGAAGATTATTGATGCAAGAGACTTTATTTGCGATGCTAATTTAAAAAAATATTGGGCATATTATGTTATAGGTCTTTCCTTAAATTCCCCAATTCTTTGGGTTTAGGACCAGCATGCAGAAGATAATAACACATATGCACAGGCAATATGTATGCACATCCTAGGGCCAAGCTAGACAGTAGCCAGTTAACCTACCGGTATGTCTTTAGAAATGCAGTACCTAGAGGAAAACAAAGAGGGGCCCCCATGACGTAAGATGTGACGAAACGCATACGGTGGCGCTATTGCTCGTGACGTCTCCAGATACGCCGCAACCAGGAAGTGAAATGGTCAGAATCCCGGGACCAGATTTTTACAGATAAGCGCTTGTGATTTTTTTAACCATGTGAGTGATTAGTACTTTATAATGAAAGGGTTTATATACAGTTTTACACTATGTTATTATCCCTGACTCTTTTTATATGTTTTGGTTGAATACCCACTGCTTTGGATGAGCTGTTCTGGCAATTGAATATGGAAACTTAGAGGCAGTTTATGTTCTGTTACGAATAACGCATTGATACACAAGATTATGTGACTCTTTATGTATAAATTGTCTACATGTTCCAGTATAAGTCCTGTACATTAAAGGTGGTGGGGCACTTTATAGATTAACCCCCGGTTCACACTGACATGACTTGTCATGCAACTTGAGAGTTCAAAGTCGCATGACACGCCGTAACCTATTAACGGCAATGGAACTGTTCCATTTAAGGCGCTCTAACTTAGAAAAAGGTTCCTGCACTACTTTTGGTGCGCAATAGAACTTGTATTGACTTCTGGTAAAGAAGTCGAATGGAAGCCACTATGAAGTCACGCAGGGATGTCAGATTCGAAGTTTCGGCAGTGTAAACCCAGGCTAAGACTGGCACTATTATATGAATTTCTAGTATTGCAATTTTGACTCTATTTAGTGCCTAGAGGAAACCCACACAAACACAGAGGGAACATGCAAACTCCATGCAGATAGGAGGAAGTAACAAAGACCAAAGCAGGACTACAACAAGAAGAAGCAGATAATCAGAGATTGGAAGAATGGGAATTTGTGCGGGTTCACACTACAGCGACATGACAGTCGGCACGACTTTGCAAGGCAACTTTAGGCAACTTCAAGTCGCCTCCAGGACAGGCAACTTTGGCTGTGGCCAATCAAACAATAACCCAGCTCTGTGGAAGGGAGGGGTTTGCCTGAGAAAACAATTTTCTCTTCCTATAAAGTTGCTTCAGTTAAGACACTGATCCGACTTTGGAGACGACTTCCATTGAAATTATTGGGTACAAGTCGCCTAGAAGTCGCCTTGAAGTAGTACAGGAACCATTTCTGAAGTCGGAGTGACTTCAGTAGTGTACATTAAGATGGCTCCATTCACTTTAATGTAATTTCTCATGTCGGGCGACTTGGGGCGACACAAGTCGGATGCCAAGTCGAGGTAGTGTGAACCGGCACTAAGCCCAGGTTTCTGCACAGATGTCAATGTAAATTGCGGGCTGAAATCGCAAAAAGTAGTACAGAGACTACTTTTTTAAATCGGAGTAAATAATACCATATCTTGGTGTCAGTGGGAGGACTAGTGCCCCATCGTTGGTGTCAATAGAAATAATTGATGGTGTCAGTTGGAGGAGTAGTGCCCCATTGTTGTCAGCAACAAGAATTATGCCCCATTGAAGCTGGATGGAATGGTGTCCCAAGAGCCGCATTAAGGCACGCAGTGGGGCCGCATCCAGCCCCAGGGCCGCAGTTTGGAGACCCCTGACTTACATTGATTTTCTTAACCACACGACTTGGGACGACTTGGGGCAACTTCAAGTCAGTTCCCAGATCGCCCCTGTGTGAACCGGCTCTTAGGGGTTCTCCAATAACACAAAATAAAGTAATCAAAACAATTCAATCAAACAGAATAATACGATGAAAAACTACGATGGGCTCAATTCACAAAGCCAACACTAAAGGATCAGTATACTAATCTTCAAAAAAGTGACAGCTATTTTCAGCTCCATTAAAATGTGAAAATGCCAGTTATATGTTGAAGCTTTGTGAACTTCGCCTTATATGTGTAAACATTATATTTACAGTGTGTGGCTGTGAAGACTGAGCATAAACGCTGCCATATGTTATCTCCATCTAAAGGAGGATTAGAACACTTTACAAATGAATAGGTTATATGCGATTTGTCATTTACCTGCACCGTCTGCTTTCCGTCACCTCGCACTATATGACTGGAGGAATTTAATTCAATCTGACCTTGAGGTTTGCGGATTACATCACTCTGCATGGGAAAAACGCCAATACCTTAGCATTAAGTTTGCAACATAAATTCAGCTACAAAACAAAGAGTTATTGCTAAAAAGTGTAAAACAGCAAGACAAAGCACAAAACAGATAAATGCAATGCTATCTACTAAAGAAATGCTATAATTATGTGTCACTTCTAATATCAGACAGTGGAGGGAATGATATTATCGTCTAGGAAAATATTGATCCTTATGCGTCTCAAGAAATGAAAGCACAAGACTTTCCAATGCCTCGTACACACGGCTGGACTTTCCGAGAAAAAGGGTCAGACTGGCTTCTTTTCTCGGAAAGTCCGGCCGTGTGTAGCCTCCATCTGACTTTTTTTGTTGGAAGTCCGACGGACCTTAGATAGAGAGCCTGTTCTCTTTTTGTCCGCCGGACTTTCGACGGGGTCACGGCGGAGTTTTGCATGGTCAAAAGTCCGACCGTGTGTACGAGGCATTAGGCCGCGTACACACGATCGGTTCAAACCGATGAGAATGGTCCGACGGACCGTTTTCATCGGTTCACCGCTGAAGTGGCCTGATGGTCTGATGGGTGTACACACCATCAATCCAAAATACGATCGGGTCAGAACGTGGTGACGTAGAACACAAGGACGTACTGAAAAAACGAAGTTCAATGCTTCCAAGCATGCGTCGACTTGATTCTGAGCATGCGCAGGTTTTTGGACTGATGCTTTTGCGTACTAACCATCGGTTTGGACCGATGGTCAGGCGTCCATCGGTCAGATTTTAAAGCAAGTTTTAAAACTTTGGTCCGAAGGACAACGGACCCATGGGCCGTAGACACGGTCGGTTTGGACCGATGAAACTGGACTTAAGTCCATTCTCATCGATTTGAATCGATCGTGTGTACGCGGCCTTACTGTTCATTGGAAGTCTCAGTCCTCCTGTTGCATTCTGTACGTTGTCTAAGTTTGATCCAACCCCCAAGTTAGCTGTTAATGGTGAGCCAATGAACTTTTGGCAGTTGATTCCCCAACCTGCTGCTAACATCCACACAGAGATGCGACTTGTGACATCATTGACTTAATATGGCCTAATACATTGCCCCATTACAACCTACCTGATAGGCCCCCCCAATATATAAAGACCATGGGCCAGATTCTTAAAGAGGATACGACGGCGTATCTCCAGATACGCCGTCGTATCTCTGTTTTTTGTGCTGCGTCGGATTTTTGCGCCTGATTCTTAGAATCAGTTACGCATAGATTTGCCTTAGATCTGACTGGCGTAAGTCACTTACACCGTCGTATCTGAGTTGCATATTTACGCTGGCCGCTAGGTGGCTTTTCCGTCGATTTCCGCGTTGAATATGCAAATTAGCTACATACGCTTATTCCCAAACGTATTTGCGCCCCGTCGTCGTAGTTTACGTCGTTTGCGTAAGCGTAAAGTTACCCCTGCTATATGGTGGGTTAACTTTGGGTTAACTTGGTGGGTTAACTTTGCGTAGGTCCGGTATGGACGTCGGGACAGCCTCGTTTTTTTCCGTCGTTTACGTCGTTTGCGTAATTCGTTCACGAATAGGGCTTTGCGTAAGTTACGGTCACGTCGAAACCAATGTTTTTGCGGCGTAATTTGGAGCATGCGCACTGGGATACGTCCACGGACGGCGCATGCGCAGTTCAAAAAAACTTCAAAAACGTGGGGTCATGATTGATTTACATGAAACACGCCCACCTCATACACATTTGAATTACGCGTGCTTAGGCCGGCCCATTTACACTACGCCGCCGCAAATTACGGAGCAAGTGCTTTGAGAATACGGCACTTGCGTCTCTAAGTTGCGGCGGCGTAGTGTAAATAGGATACGCTACGCCCGCCGACATCTACGAGAATCTGGCCCCATATTTTTACAAAAAATACACTGAAATCATTATTAGCAGACACAAACATAACAGAGTACCTGTGTGAATTATCTTTTTTTTTGTACATTAATTTTTTTATTATTATAAAAAATAAAATAATGTTTAACATTTTTTTTAAATTGTAAAATAAAAATATTGTAAAAATGTACAATATTTTTTTTTACAATTTAAAAAAAATATTTAATACAAGGTTTAATTATTATTTTTTTTACAATTTGTTATTTCTTTACAGGACAGGGAAACCTTTAACACTGCGGACAGGCAGAGGGAGGGATCAGAAGCAAGCAAAACAGGGAAGAGGATTGGTGTCAGGTAAGCAATTACAGGAACGATGGTCCATGTCTGTGTCTCTCCCTGCAACAGCTGAAAGCCAGCAGGAGGGAGAAACTGGTTTTCAGCTGCTGCAAAGAGCAAAACTATGTTGTGTCACTGCCGCATCACCAGCCGTCCCATTAAAGTGAATGGGTCTGTCAGCAAGTCAACGGCGGGACAGAGGAGGAGCCGCCGCAGGACAGATAATAGTTGCTTTTTAAAAATTAGGATTTAAAATCGAGTTGATTTAAATCAAGCCATTTTACTAGTGATTTAAATCAAATCCACCCTGCCCCCAACACAGGTATCAGTGGACACATTAATAACCCCCAGCATTAGTGGCAATATATACATTAATAACCCTCAACATTGGTGCCAATGGACACCATAATAACCCCCAACACAGGTATCAGTGGACACATTAATAACCCCCAACACAGGTTTTAGTGGACACATTAATAACCCCCAGCATTAGTCAACGGATGCATTAATAACCCCCAGCATCGATATCAGTGGATGCATTATTAACCCCTAGCACAGGTTTCAGTATTGTTACCCCCCCCCCCCCCACATAGGAGGTCAGTGGCATTGAAACTTAACCCCTCCTATGACCACCAATGTGGGGGAAGGGGGTTACCTTTTACTGACATTACCACAAATACAGAAGGGGTAGTGGGTCAAAATTTCACTGCCATGAGGACCAATGCAAGGTGGGGGGTTAACTGATCCTCCCCCTATCCCTCACCTGCATTGAGGGTCACAGCAATATTAACCCCTTTTTCAATTCCAGCCTGCTCCAGGCCTATTTCCCTAGTGATCTGGGAATGGACAGGGAGCAGGAGCAATGACATGAAATACAGCCAGCAGAGTACTTCAGCACACACACTCACTCCTGGTCAGCTCATATCTCCCTCTTCTAGGAGTGCGGGCAGACAAGCGGGGGGGGGGGGGCGCAATAGTTTGGCGGGCAGGCTGGATCTCCCATTTGCTCTCAGTGCCCCCTCTCCACATAGAGCCTACGTGTCCAGGGCACATGTTCCTTCTGCCCACCCCTTGTCCTGGCCCTGACTTCAACTATGAATTTAGCTGTTTGTCAGGAGGAGTTTAACATTAAAATAAATCTGAACTAAAATAAACATGTAGGCAGCCACCGCTGATTCCCCTCTCATAATTCTAGCTTGCAGACTTGGCCTTCTTTGAGTTCATCACTTGTTATCTCAATGGAAATAAACGATGCAACTTACTGGAGATTTGTAGTAAAGCAGTTCTCCACCTTTAAGTACAAACCATCTTCTCTTCCATGTTTTAAGCTTGCCTCCCATTTTTAACAAATATCCAGATTTTTCTAAGAGCTCCTGAAAAAAAGAAGATAGGCAGTCATAAAAATTACACACGCATAATGTTGAACTCCAAGCTGATGCAAAAGACACAAACCAATGCAGCTCTCTTCTCATTGTTACATCATTAATTTCAAGCAGTCCCTGTACCGCAGAGGTGGGAATGGGGAAGGTGTGGCTGAGCTTCATAAATCTTAGGACTATATAGACAGAAATAAAAATCCTTTGGCAGATAAACCAGCTTCCTATATGCTTTTCATCTGTTTATTTAGCCGTTTGCCTGGAATTTAGCTTTTACCACTTACTGACCAGCCGCCGTCATTATACGTCGGCATGTTGGCTCGTTCCCGCGAATTGGCGTAGCTGTACAGCGGTCCCTTTAACAGCTACAGCAGGTGCCCGTGGCGAGCGATGCGCGATGTCCGCCAGCCAACGGCGATCACTCCACAGAGAGCCAGAACGAGGAACTGTCAATGTAAACAAACAGATCTCCGTTCTGACAGAGGAGTTCAGAGTAAAAGTCTGTTCCTAGTGATTAGGAACAGCGATCAGTCTCCTCCTCCTGTCAGTCCCACCCCCCCCTATAGTTAGAAACACCTTCTAGGGAACATATCCAACCCTTTAATCGTCTCCTAGTGTTAACCTCTTCCCTCCCAGTGACATTTATACAGTAATCAGTGCATTTTTATAGCACTGATCGCTGTATACATGTCAGAGCTGCATGATTAATCGTCAAAGCTCCTTATGGAAATTTATTCTAAGTTGCAATCTTGACAAAGTATTTGCCGATCTTTTGTATGCAGAGAATTCTCTCTGCTCTCAGCCGTCAAAAGAAAGGAAGAAAATATCTGGGTAGTCTGCCAAGAACGTTCTTTATCAGTAGAACGTTAAGTCTAAACATGCTAACAATTTGTCTTTTACATCAAAGGAATAGACTTCTGTATGTAAACACTAAACACTTTTTTGACATTTGTTGTTTTTAAGTTAAAATCATTTTATTTTTTTTGCTAGAAAATTACTTAGAAGTCCTAAACTATATATATATAAATTTAGTAGAGACCCTAGAGAGTAAAATGGTGGTTGTTGCAATATTTTATGTCACATTGTATTTGCGCAGCGGTCTTTCAAATGCATTTTTTTGGGGGGAAAATTACCGTAATGAATAATAATAATTAAAAAAAATAGCATAATTTTTTTTGTATAATGTGAACGTTTTTACGCCGCGAGAATCATGATCTTTATTCTAAGCAAGAAAAGCGTGATTCTCATTTTGGTCAGAACCGTGCAGCTCTAATACATGTCAATGCTCCTAAAAAAGTGTCAAACGTGTCCAATCTGTCCGCCGCAATGTCACAGTCCTGCTAAAAATCGCAGATCACTATTACTAGTAAAAAAATAATAAAAAATTACATAAATCTATTCCCTATTTTATAGATGCTATAACTTCAATATGCGCTTATTGCGTTATTTTTTTTTACCAAAAATATGTAGAAGAATACATATCGGCCTAAACTGAAAAAATAAAAAAGATAGCTTTATTTTTTTTAAATTGCCGGTCATTTAAAGCGCAAAAAAATAAAAGCCGCAGAGGTGATCAAATACCACCAAAATAAAGCTCTATTTGTGGAGAAAAAAGGATGTCAATTTTGATTGGGTACAGCGTCGCAATTGTCAGTGCTGCATTGCAAAAAATGGCCTGGTGATTAAGGGGGCAAATTTTCCAGCCCTTAAGTGGTTAAGCTACGCATTAACCCATTAGTTTACTTGCTGACCAAGCCTACACCTCTGGTCTCACCCTTACACTGGGCTGTCCCTCAAAACATCCGAGGCTCCGCTCCTATGGCTGTAAACCTATATGACCCACGCACTCCCTTAAAGACGTTTTCCCTCTCCTCTCCAGCCCCCTGCATATTTCTATCCACACCGGAGATATTTTCCAGATAGAAAAATGGAAATTCTTACGTCACTAATTAATTCTGCATGTTGGGCGATCTGCAAACTAAAAGCACACAGATGGCAGCACAGAACTGAGTATTAATACAGACAAGATAATCTGATAACAGCAAACAGATGATTCTGCAGGTCACTTTAGCTTAACAGTGATATTTGCTGACTTCCTGGACCCGACTACGACTGAAGAACATTTGGGTGCAGTTCAGTGTAATAAAAAAAAATATTTCATATATGGGAAATAGAGGTCACAAGTTGTATTTACTACCAGAAAAAGCCAGTGATTTTCAGACAGAATTTGTCTATTGTTTTTAGCGACATGTAAACTATTCGATTTTCCATGACCTCTGTTGATAAGGTAGCTGCCAACGGAGTGCTTTAAAAAAATAATAATAATCAACTCCATATGCTGGAGGTAACAGGGGCTCCTTATTTCCCTTATACTGGGATTGTCCCTATATAAGTGTAGCGCCCCCTTACTTTCAGTACGGGCACTACGCTAAAGTTAGTGGGTGAATGGGAGAGTTATTTTTCTCCCATTCATAATTTGTTAAATTACAGGTTGCTGTTATTCCAGAACTGTCCTGTGGGTCAGTCTGCGTTCCAGGGGTGTGATCCCACTGGCTCCCGCTGCTGTCAATCAAATCAATGGCACAGCGCCTCGGGGGCAGGGCCGAGTCATACACTTGACGGCTATGGCCGCCAAGTGTATCACACGGAAGCGTGCCCGCAAGGTAACCCCCTCAGGAGAGAGCTTCCCATAGGAGGGGTTAGCTCTTGCGGGGAGGAGTTGCAAGAGCCTCCAGAAGAGGACGTTCTGGGCCACTCAATGCAAAACAAACTGCACAGTGGAGGTAAATATGACAAGTTTGTTTTTTAAAATAAATAAAAAACAAACCCGTAGTATTCCTTTAATTGAACAAGCTGAAGTTAGAAGCTGATTGGCTACCATGCAAAGGTGCACCAGATTTTGCACTCTCCGGCTTTAGTAAATCATGCTCATTAGAATGTTTATTTTAAGGGATCATCCGCTTTCTCTACTCTTACATTATGTTTACTACTGATTTACAGATGTAATAGACATACTGTTGTTAACATGTTTATTTTTTTGTATTAAATATTTAAAATGCAGCTCAAAAGGAGTGGAAAAATTTGTGTCGGCAGCTTGCCAGGTATTTCAGAGGAGCCCTTGGATGGGTGTGTAGGGTAGGCATTAGCTAAATGAATGGGAACTGCAGACATACAATTCTGAAATAATTTGTTCCCTCTAGTACATTATTCTGGGCCTTATGAAAGAACTTCCAACAATGATCCAGTATATAAAAACACTGGTAATAATGCAATACGCCTGTTGAATGCTATGTTGATTAAAAGCAGCAGCCCAGTATTTTTTCCACATATGGCTCACATTTTTGCTGTTGTCACTTGATGAGGAACAGGTTTTTGGAAGCTTCTGTTCTGGTTCTGAGAATTCACTGTCAATAGAATATGCATCAGGAGGAATGGCGTAGTCACTGTCCGATGCCATGGAGGAGAATGAGATGCCTGTAGAGAGAGAGGAACACAAGTCAGAGCTCTTTTGTCCTTCTTGAAAGATACTAATTTTATTCATAGAAACATAGAAAAGTGACCCCAGAACCAGAACAAGTGGTCCATGTAAGCTGAGACGCCCCCCCCACCCGGTTTTCTTTTTATTAACCTTTTCGTACAGTCCACTTTTCTGATGACGTTTTATGTTACGCCCATATTTATGATATAACATGATACATGGTCACATTCCCCAGCCCTCTACCCTCAAGCTGCCTTACCTTAATCGTGGGGTTCCTTTCCCTGCATACACCTTTTTTTTCTTTTGGAATCAGCGGGGCTGTGCGTGGCTCTGCCCACATGAGCATGTTGTCCATTCACAGATTACAGGGTTCTGTGAAGGGAAGACTACAAATCCAATCTGCCATCATGGCAGAAGAACTCGTAAATCCCAATGGGGCAAAAGTGTGGTGCATTTTCTGCACTTTTTGCCTTCGGTTTACTTCTTCCAGCCCTATAACCAAAGGGACCTTCATATGGACCTGGGGCTGGGGACCAGTCTGCAGGAGCCTGTGCATTGCACCCACACTACACTGAACATGGTTTCAATGCTTTGCAGGCTCCAGTGCAAAAGTTTAATATATATAATATATAAATATTTATATATATATATATATGTTTTTTTTTATTTATGTGGGTACATTTATTAAAAAGTTTGAAAAGGTGTAATATGATTTTAAATTCACTTACTGCTGACCGCCTCAGGACCTCCACTGGAAGTCTTTTCCAAGGATCAACTATTCTCTTAGTAAAATAATATTTTTTTAAGGTTAGTTTGGAACTTTACCGATAGTTTGAGGTTGAGTCCCTATGTTCTTGAAAGTGAACCTGTGCTTTGCAAGCCATAGCAAAAGCTATAGGTTCACATAATTTCTTTCCCTTCACTACCCAACTACTACAGTTGCCTGCTAGTAACAAGTACAAAATCGGGTACTCTCCTTTTTTTTTAAGATGTAGCACTAGGTCCCTAAAGACAAACCACCAAGCCCAAATGCTGGTCCGTGTGGGTGGGGAAAGAGTCTTTAGCTCTGTGTAAGTTTTGATCAGGTAGACTTGGACTTACAGTACTGTATATACCGTAATATTGTACTGAGATAGTCCAATTGCCCTTGTCCTCTAAGGAGGCTTGGTTGGGGACCAGTTGAAGTCCATATTTCATTGGACTTAAATACAATGGGCCAGATCCACAGAGAATTGCCCTGGCGCAGTGTATCAGAGATACACTACGCCGCCGTATTTTACCTGGCTCTAAGTCGAATCCAGGAAGATTACGGCCCGTAAGGTACGGCGGCGTAGTGAATTTCTTATTGCGGCGGAATCAAACTACGCGATTAGGGGGCGTGAATCATTTAAATTAGGGGAGTCCCCGCAGCGATCGAACTGCGCATACTCCATACAGAAACTTCCCGTAACGTAATTTTTTTTTTTAGTAGCGGAATTTACGTACAAAAAAAATTGAAAATTCGACGTGGGTACGACAGCCACGTCTAACTATAGACCGGATAATAGCAGCTTTAACTTTACGCCGGAAAAAGCCGACTAGCGGCGACGTTAGAGAATGCGACGGCCGATCGTAACTTCGTGGATCGCCGTAAAAAGCGAATTTGCATACCCGACGCGGAAAACGACGCAAACTCCACCCAGCGGGCTCAAAAAGATTGCAGCGTAGATCAGAAGGCGTACGAAGACGTAAGCCTGTCGGATCGAAGCCCGAAGCCGTAGTATCATGGTTTGAGGATTTAAACTACTGATACGACGCAGGTAATTTGAAAGTACGCCGGTGTATCAGGAGATACACCAGCGTACTAGCTCTGTGGATCTGGCCCAGTGTTTCTGGGACAAGAAGTGGTCAAGGTATAGGTTCACCCTAAAATTCAACTTTACTCATAAATTATAAACACCTGCTAACTTCTTATATTTTTAAGAGACTGGAATTTAAAAATGTTTTTTAATATGGCACATAAGTTATACAAAAAGATCATGCAATTGTTGGTTCCCTGAATATTGTTTGAATACCAACCAGAACCCTGCCTGCATGGAGTTGCATATTCTCCCCGTGCGGGTTTTCTTCGGTATTCTGGTTTCCTCAAACACTCAAAAGACATGCTGGTAGGTTCAATGGCTGCTTTCTAAATTGGTCCCAGTATGTGTATGTATGTATACATGTGAGGTAGAAGCCCATTTAGGCACTGACGTACTGTAAATGTACAATATGTAAAGTGTTGTGTAAATTGTGTGCGATATATAAATACCCGTAACAAATAAATACCCCCCTTTGGTTGAGTTAATACTTAGTTATATATCAGACAGGAGGCTCATATCTTATGCATATCTCTCTTTACTAAAGCTCATAGCAGAAAGAACAGTAAACCATTAATGTAACTTAAAACTTAAAAAACTTAAAGGACTACAACTCCCAGCAGTCCCTGGGCCAACGTAGCCCCTCCCCGCTCCATACTGTATATATGGGACTGCCTGAGGTATAATAGTCCTCTTTCTTTCTGCTCATGGTTCAGATAAGTAAACATTTTTCTCTTATTCTGGGTGATATCGGTGGGAGTAAGGGAGGGACTCCCCCCCCCCCCCTCCGCTCCTTTTCTCGTTTCCCCAGACTATTTGTATAACACTATTATTATATTGTTACTACTTTATTGCTTTATTTCATTTATTCGTTTCTCTGATTCTGACATTATCGTTTCCCTTCCTCGGCGCGGTCGCTTGTCGCCCGCGCCGAATCCGTTCGACTGCGCATCCTGGTGTCTGCCCAATACCCCCCCCCCCGCTTTTCCCTTTCTTCTAACGACGTACGCCACTCACGGTCGCCGCCATCTTCCCCCCCCTTCTTCATCAGCTTCGCGCGCGATCGGGGGGCGGAGCCTATCGGCTCCCTCGACTTCCACCAATCAGTGCTCTTGGGGACGTAGTCTCGCGAGACTTCGTCCCAGAGCGCAGGGGATCTTGGATGTTTTCCCTCACCGCTGCCAGTGCGGCGCTGACGGAGGACATAGAAGAGCTGTATTTTCTCCTCAGGTTTTTTGCAATCCCCCACCCTATTATCTATCAATATTCTAGCTAATATATTCCCAAGGGGTGCCCTTAGCCTATAACACACAGCCCTGCTCCCTAAAACTAGGCGCTTTTGACTCCTGCAGAGAGTCTCTGTCACTATCATCCTGCTATGTCTGACCAACCTACAACAACCCCCCCCAGAGGGGAGAGTTTTTCTTTAGATACGGCCCAGTTCATGACGGCCAAACAAATTCAAGACCTGATCAACAGGTCAGTACAGGCGGCTCTGGCCTCGGCCATCCCGCCGACAGGGTCACAAATTGTCATGCCTAACCTGTCCGTCTCACCACCCCAGGGTGGCGAACCGCCATTAAAAAAGGGGAAAGTGTCTCATAAACAGAAACATGCATTGGCGGCACCTGACTCCCCGACAGGGGAAGTAAAAAATATGTTGCAGGCAGCTCCTTCCTCGGTCTGCCAACCCCAGTACCTACCTGACTCTGACCGACCCCTGGGCCTCAGGGAGTTACAAGATAAGAGGCATAGGTCCTCCAGAAGGACTAAACCCGACTCCTTCATTGACTCCTCGGACGAGGACTCACCGGGTATGTTGGAGGATGATGAATATGAAGGCTATGAGTCCGACACTAGCAAAGATGGTACTGGGGATACGGCGTTTGTACCCAACGCCACCCCTGCTACACAGGGCGAAATGGTCCTTGACACCCTGGGGGAACCATTTTTCCACCCGGACGCCATCTCCCACCCTAGATCAGGCGAATGGTCCCCTCTCCCTCACGTCTCCCAATACGTGGAGCTCTGGGCCAGGAAATCCTTGGACAGGTCAGCCCGTAATAAATTGAGATCCGAATGCCCTAGACCCTTCATCCCCAATAAAGTGGTGGCCACACCAGAGGTAGACCCCATCCTGGCCAAATACCTGGCTAAGTCCGGCAAACTCCCCAGAAAAGGAATCGAACGTTCCTTCAAACTAGTTCAGGAACGCATTTTAGATTTGATGGGCCCTCTGACTAAAATTCTCAATCTATCCGAACAGGCGGCTGCGTCCGGCCAACCGGTGGACTTAGTCCAACTGCGCGGATGGGCCCAAAGGGCTATTTGCCTAGCAGGCTCCGCAAACACCTCCTGTTCAGTGGAGAGACGCCGCTCCATTCTGATGCGGTTAGACCCCCAACTCTCCCACCTAGCCGAAACGGAACCCGGTCCTTCAGCGATGGGCATGCTATTTGGGGATAACCTCATGAGGGACATTAACAGATTCATAGGCCTATTCACAGGACTTGACAAGGCACAGACCTCACTAAAAAGATCAGGTGCAAATAGGGTTTTTTCTAGGGCCGGCAGAGGTAGAGGCCGATCTGCCGGCCGCATGTCCTCCTATAGGCCGCAGAGTAGAGCAACCCAATACCAACAGGCTCCTCCTTCCTATTCCGTCCCAGTGGCGCAACCGGCACCATTTTTTCCACCTCGAGGCCGACCCTGGCGAGGACGCGGCGGACGTGGCTACCCCCGTTCCCGCCCACCTACCGGTGAGTATACCCCGCACTCCACAATCACACATTCCAGTGGGGGGACGCCTGATGTATTTTACCCACGCCTGGTCTGCGATTACGGCAGACCCGTGGATACTACAGACAGTCACAGGTTTTCAAATAGAACTCCTGTCAACACCGGTCTTAGGCAATATTCCTCCTCCTATCAGATTTGCTTCCCAAAATATTGTTCTCATAAACAACGAAATTTCGGAACTAAGATCCAAACACGCCATTCTAGAAATCAAAGACTCATCCCCGGGATTCTTGAGCAATCTCTTCCTGGTGAAGAAGAAAGGGGGAGGATTCCGTCCCGTGATAAACCTCAGGGACCTAAACCAACACGTCTGTTACAGACATTTCAAGATGGAGGGTATTCACTGCCTCCGAGACCTCTTACTACCGGGAGACTGGTTGGTGAAGGTGGACCTCAAGGACGCCTACCTCACCGTCCCGGTCCACTCGGAGTCACAACAACTGCTCCGTTTCCTATGGAAAGACCGGATGTGGCAGTTTACTTGCCTCCCATTCGGCCTGTCATCAGCACCATGGTGTTTCACCAAGCTACTGAAACCGGTGGTAGCTTCCTTACGGAGCAGAGGGGTACGTCTGATCATTTATTTGGACGACCTCCTCATCATGGCCCGTTCCAGGAGCCTAGCCTCCCTACACATGTCCTGGGCAGTCTCTCTGTTACAGAACCTGGGTTTCTTAATCAATCTAGAGAAGTCGGTCCTAGTACCGGCTCAAGAAATGGAGTTCTTGGGTTTCCTGGTGGACACCAATCAGGCTGTCCTCCGCCTCCCAAAAACCAAATTGGCCTCCATACGCAAGGAGATCAGAGCGGTTCTTCGCAAGGGTTATTTATCCTTAAGAGTTCTAGCCCGTTTGGTGGGGCTTTTAGCGGCCTCTATCCAGGCTATCTTCCCAGCACCCCTTCACTACAGGGCCCTTCAGAGACTCAAAATTATGCATTTACGTCAGGGTCTCAGATACGCGGACGAGATCCCGCTTTGTCCGGAGGCGGTGGAAGAGCTTCATTGGTGGCTTCGACACGCCGTCGATTGGAACGGCAAGACTATTTTCAACTCCGGCCCCGACATCATTATAGAGTCGGATGCGAGTCGCCACGGCTGGGGCGCTCGCTGCGGGGAGACTTCCACAGGAGGGACATGGTCCGACTCCGAAACAACGTTACACATCAATGCCTTGGAACTTTTGGCGGCCTACTTTGCTGTCAGGAGTTTCTTACCGCACGCATCCAATTGTTGCGTGTTGTTCCGCATGGACAATGTGGCAGCGGTTCAATACCTCAACCGCTTGGGAGGCACCAGATCCAGAATCCTGGCAAACCTTGCAAAGGAATTCTGGCACTTTTGCCTTACTCGCAACATCGTCCCTATCGCGGAATACATCCCGGGGGTCTCCAACACTGTGGCCGACTGGAATTCTCGCCATCTGGCCGATTCCAGCGACTGGCGATTAGACCGCTCAGTGTTCCTTCAATTAGAACAACTTTGGGGCCCGTTATCCGTAGATCTCTTCGCCTCCCGCCTCAACCACCAGTTACCTCGTTTCTTCAGCTGGAGGCCGGACCCGGAGGCAACCGCGGTAGATGCTCTCCGTCTCATATGGCCGGGAGGAACGCACTACGCGTTCCCCCCCTTCCAAATGATCTCCAGGGTTCTCCTCCATGCGGCGAATCAACAAGCGACGGTCGTGCTAGTCACACCTTGGTGGCCGACACAACCCTGGTTCCCTCTCCTCCTGGGGATGGCCGTGGATTACCCCAGGCTGATTCCCCACTTCCCACACCTGTTGACCAACCCGACCAGGGGTCTTCACCCTCTAGTCACGGAAGGCAACCTCCATCTCCTAGCGTGGTTGATTTCGGGGTCCCAAACGCGGATAACGATCTTTCAAGATCAGCTCAGGATCTCCTCGCCATGGCCTGGGCCCCCGGGACTAGATCGGCCTACCGATATGCCTGGCACCGCTGGGTTTGTTGGTGTGATCAACAACAGGTTGATCCCATACACGCCCCTGTGTCAGTAGTGGTGAACTATTTGGCAGATTCCTTTGAATCTGGCAAATCCTATAGTTCTATCAATATCTATCGCTCGGCCATCTCGGCGTATCATGCCCCTATAGACGCTCTACCCGTGGGGAAGCACCCATTGGTATGTAGACTTTTAAGGGGTATTAGATTCAAACGTCCCCCCAGGCCAAGATATCAGGCAACCTGGGATGTCTCCAAGTTGCTCGACATGTTTACCTCGTGGGAGGACAATACCGCCCTGACCCTGAAAATGTTGTCCTTTAAATTGACTGTGTTACTTTGTCTAGTTTCCGTCAAACGTGTCTCAGACGTGAGAGCGTTGGACATCTCTAGGCGACACTTCTCACCCCAAGGGGTCAACTTTTCGGTGGTCCGTAGGACCAAGACGGGGATTCACTCTGTGTTTTACCCGTTTTTTCCGACGCAACCCCGGCTCTGCGTTGTACGCTGCCTACAGACATACGAAGAGCAGACGGCGCCTCTCCGTTCTCCGCGCTTTTCCCAACTTCTTATCTCGTATGTCAAACCTCACCATCCAGTCTCTTCTGCCACACTAGCGCGATGGGTACGTTCCGCCATGGAGTTGGCGGGCATTGACACCTCCCTGTTCGGGGCTCACTCTTCAAGGGGCGCTATGGCTACAAAAATCATCTCCTCTGGAGGCTCTCTTTCTGACTTGCTTCTGGCGGCCGACTGGTCTTCTGAGACGACCTTTCGCCGTTTTTATTACAGACCGGAGGACCACATATCCATGTCAGTTTTGTGATTTTCTCTGCATTGTGTCTTATGTTATCACTGTTTCTGTTTGCTTTGAACTTGCATAAGATATGAGCCTCCTGTCTGATATATAAATTGAGATTTTCCTAGCTTGTGACGGAAAATATTAGTTATATGAAGACAGGAGGCGAGTATCTTCCCTCCCTTCCCAACCCTGTTACGATTCTTGTTTCTTTCAGGATATTGACCACTACGATTAGAACCTGAAGACGGCTGATCGGTCGGCTGCGGATATTTGAGGTTTCCTACAGTCCCCGTTGGGATGAAGTTGGCCCGTGTTTGGCCCTATCTCCTTTGATTCCTTCCAGATTCGGATACCGCGTACCGTCCAAGGAGTTCCAGGCGTCAGCGGAGAGGTCCGGGTGAAGTTACTATTCCTGACTACGTCGCATCAAGAAAGAGGACTATTATACCTCAGGCAGTCCCATATATACAGTATGGAGCGGGGAGGGGCTACGTTGGCCCAGGGACTGCTGGGAGTTGTAGTCCTTTAAGTTTTTTAAGTTTTAAGTTACATTAATGGTTTACTGTTCTTTCTGCTATGAGCTTTAGTAAAGAGAGATATGCATAAGATACTCGCCTCCTGTCTTCATATAACTAATATTTTCCGTCACAAGCTAGGAAAATCTCAATTTAAATCACCTTTTTTCTATAATTATACCCACAAATATTTTAAGGTAAAACAGCCTTGTCTATTCTGCAATTTTGTGATTCTTCTTGGTAACATTTCTCTAGAGCTTTCAAGTTGGATGGGTAGTAGGTGTAACCAGCAATGTTCAAGCCTTGTCATAGATTTTAAGGAGCATTGGTCATTAGAAGGTTCTTGGCTTTGTCCTATTGGAAGGTGAACCCTTGCCCCAGCCTCAACTCTCTTGTAAGGTGAACCTCGGTCCCAGTCTCAGCTTCTTTGGAAGGTGAACCTCTACCCCAGCCTCAGCCATGACCTCAGCTGTCTTGAAAGGTGACGTCCTAGGCAGCCGGATGTGGTGGGTTGAACGCAAACACGCCCACGCTTCTTGGTCGTGCCTCCTGCGCACACGAGGTGTGCGCAGGAGCGGTATGGACGGCCGGAAGTGTTGGGTGGAATGCTTCTGGCCGCACTTCCATACTTCCACACTTCCTGGCTATGGTGCGGCGTGTGGTCCACCTGCCGCACTAGGAGGCTTCTGGCTCCTGCTGTATACAGGCTTTAGAGCGCCGTAAATTCTCATTATACCACCCCCCTCCTATCGATCTGTAGGGACTGTGACATTGAGGTAAGATGCAATGGACCATTCCTTGGGGGCACTCTACTTATATTTATCCTACTTCAGAATACATTCATTGATTATAGATTCTATCCTATCCCATTTGAGGATAGGAATGTGTTCTATGTGAGCTATTTAAGCCACTAGGAGGAGCTAATCCACGTAGATGAGTGTGACCTTTTCTGGAGGGTGTCATTTGGGGCGTGGGCACATGGATACATATAGAGGCAATCAGGAGAGACTAGCTATTGACCATCCAGGCTCTGAGGAAAAGGGTACGCCCTTGAAACGTGTCAGCCATTTGTGATGTCATCTGACCCCCTCGACATCAGGTCCGGGTTGCAGGTGTCCAGAGACTCAGCCTCACCAACTGACAAACCTTTCTTACATGCTCGTTTGTGAGTATAAACATTGTTTTTATGCTTGTAATAAAACGCTACCATTGGTAATGCACAAGGTCTGTGCACCCTCCTTCTTTCTTTTTTTGTCTTGAAAGGTGAACCACCACCCCAACCTCAGCTCTCTTAGAAGGTGAACCTCCACCACAACCTTAGCTCTCTTAGAAGGTGAACCTCCACCACAACCTTAGCTCTCTTGAAAGGTGAACCTCCTCCCCAGGCTGAGCTCTGCTGGAGGATGAACCTCCACCTCAGCCTCAGCTCTCTTGGAAGATGAACCTCCACCCCAGCATTAGCTCTCTTGGAAGATGAACCTCCACCCCAGCCTCAGCTCTCTTGGAAGATGAACCTCCACCCCAGCCTCAGCTCTCTTGGAAGATGAACCTCCACCCCAGCCTCAGCTCTCTTGGAAGATGAACCTCCACCCCAGCCTCAGCTCTCTTGGAAGATGAACCTCCACCCCAGCCTCAGCTCTCTTGGAAGATGAACCTCCACTCCAGCCTCAGCTCTCTTGAAAGGTGAACCTCCACCACAACCTTAGCTCTCTTGAAAGGTGAACCTCCTCCCCAGGCTGAGCTCTGCTGGAGGATGAACCTCCACCTCAGCCATAGCTCTCTTGGAAGATGAACCTTCACCCCAGCCTCAGCTCTCTTGGAAGATGAACCTCCACCCCAGCATTAGCTCTCTTGGAAGATGAACCTCCACCCCAGCCTCAGCTCTCTTGGAAGATGAACCTCCACCCCAGCCTCAGCTCTCTTGAAAGGTGAACCTCCACCACAACCTTAGCTCTCTTGAAAGGTGAACCTCCTCCCCAGGCTGAACTCTGCTTGAGGATGAACCTCCACCTCAGCCTCAGCTCTCTTGGAAGATGAACCTCCACCCCAGCATTAGCTCTCTTGGAAGATGAACCTCCACCCCAGCCTCAGCTCTCTTGGAAGATGAACATCCACCCCAGCCTCAGCTCTCTTGAAAGGTGAACCTCCACCCCAGCTGTCATGGACGTGGTCGACCACCAGGTGGCGCATTCGCGGCACATCGGCGCGCACTGGCACGCGCGGCACGGCGGCGCGCACAGGCACGCGCAATCACGGCAGCAGCGCGCGGGCACGTGCTGGCGCCATTTTGGCGCCAGTCCAGGCTATTTAATGGGGCTCATCCTACAGCCTCTTGCTGCCCGATCGTCAGCGTTCCTGTTCCCCTCCTGAGACCCGTTACCTGTTTGACTTCTGTTCCCGTGAACCCGGCTTGTCTCTGACCCTTCTGACCTCCGCCTGCCCTGACCTCCGGCCTGTCTGACGCTGCCTCTGCCTTACCCTTTAACTGATTGCTGCCAGCCTGCTGCCGACCCGGCCTGGACTACGACTCCGCTGTGTTCTATCCGCGAACCTGATCCGTCTGCCTGTATCCGACCCGGCCTGCCTGACCCTGCCTGCATCCGTACTACAGTACACCTCCCTCCTGCCGACTGCTCCAGTCATCTGCACTAGCGCCTGTTACCTGTCAGCACCGGTACTACAGTACACCTCCCTCCTGCTAACCACACCAGCGATCTGCGCCCAGCTCCGGCTACCTACCAGCGCAGTACTACAGAACACCTCCCTCCTGCCGCCTGTTCCAGTCAGCCGCACCAAGCACCTGAACCCAGTCTACCTGCTGATCCGGGTCACCCGTACCAAGCTCCAGCTGTCAACTGACCTGCTGTTCCAGCTCCACCGACATCTTCCTGGAGACTACAGGAGACCTCCGCAGTTCCTGCACAGCATCCCTGCCAGGCGCTAGTGCGACTCTGAACTCCAGCGCTTCCTGTCTACACTACCAGGGGTTCCGGAGTCAGAGGAGCAAGAGTGGCCACTCCCGCACGTCAGGCTCTGCCCTGTACCAGGTACGTGACACCAGCCTTAGCTCTCTTGAAAGGTGAACCTCTGCCCCAGCCTCAGCATTCTTAGAAGGTGAACTTCCACCCCAGCCTCAATGCTCTTAAAAGGTGAATCTTCGTCCCAGCCTCAGATCTTTTGCATAATAAACTGATTTTTCTCAAATGCTGCCCCATATTTGGCTTTATCTAACTTGTTTTCAGCTCTAATTATTTTCCAGTCTCAGCCATTAAAAAAAAGATGCCAAAACAAGAACAATCATGATCTGCATTGACCATATTTATTAATCTGACTTCAAAGAAGTTAAAGGATCACTAAAGGAATTTTTTTTTTTTTGCTAAATAGCTTCCTTTACCTTACGGCAGTCCTGGTTTCATGTCCTCATTGTTCGTTTTTGCTTTGAAGTTGCTGTAATTCTGCTCTGATCTCCACACTTCCTGCTTCTCTGGCTCCTTATGAAAAATTTCATGGCCGCTTTTCACTGTGGTCCAAGCTGTCATTACTGTGTGTCTAAAACTCCTCAGAACCAATCAGATTCATTTTAAAAACAAAACACTGCCCTGGATTTGTTTGTTTTTGTTCTGTGTGTCTCTCTACTTCACAGAAACATGAAACCAGTTTAAAAATGAAACTAAACTGCAGGCACATTATATGATTGATTTTTAATCTATTTTTAATCATTTTTAAAAGGAATCAGTTAACTTTTATGTCCCTATACCCTGTAAACAGTCATTTCAGCAAAAAAATGTTTTTCCTTTAGTGACCCTTTAAGTTTGACTGTTCGCTATGGATTACTGTACTTTGCACCCTACTTTTTCTTAAAGAAATATGTCTCTAAGTCTGTATTTAGATCCTTATGCCGCGTACACACGATCATTTTTTGTGATGAAAAAAAACGACGTTTTCTGTGAAGTAAAAAACGACGTTTTTGAAACGTCACTTTCAAAGACAATTTTGCATACACACCATTGTTTTTTTCACAAAAAAAGCGAGGTTACGTTCACCACTCTTTTCCATTGAAGCTCGCTTCATAACTAGCTTCTGGGCATGCGAGGGTTGAAAAACGTTGTTTTAAACTACGTTTTTGCTACACACGGTGACTTTTTGTGAAACAAAAAACAACGTTTTGAAAAACGACACAAAAAATTCAAGCATGTTGGAATTTTTTTTTGGTCGTTTTTTGGAAGACAAAAAACGACGTTTTGCCCACACACGATCAATTTAAATGACGTTTTAAAAAACAACGTTTTTTTCCATCGCAAAAAACGACCGTGTGTACGCGGCATTATAGTCATTTTGACTCAGCAGGCGATCGTCCAGCGTTCCCCTTTATATGATGAAAATTGTACACACGCACACTAACAAACACTACATAAATACACATATTAACACACTGCCTTGAAAATACCTTGTTATAGTTATCTGTTATTTCTATTACTTTTACTTAATATTCAGAATTTTTCCAGCTGCTTTCAGTATACACAGCTCAGAAACACCAGAAAACATCTGCTCCTAATGTTAGAACTCAGCAACCAAGTTCTATTTGTTCCAAGGTTCCCCTAATTATTAGACCCATATGTACTGAGAAAGCAGCTGCAGGCTAATGTGTCTCTGTATCACAAGACTTTACAGCGGAGACCACATTATGTAAGTACAGAGGGCTGGGTACCGAAACTGAACCTACCTAAATCCACTGTGTGGGATAATGTTTACTTGCTAAGCTATTTTTTAAAGTATAGTTCTACTGTTGCAGCCAAACTTGAGAAACCACCACTATAGATTTGTAAAGGGTTTTCACATTTATGCAGCATACCAAACACCTTAAAAAACTCTTACCTTTTTAGCAGCGTGTATTGTTCAGAATAACTTATTTAGGAAAACTTAAGGGACATATTGGATTACAACTGCATTACCGTGCAATGCAGAATCCAAGCCTTGATATCTTTAACCCTTTTTCAGTACATACACTGTGCATATCTAGTTTACAACTGATAATAATATCTGCCAGCACAGTAATAGCAGGGTTAATTTTATATACTGTACATACATTTCAAGGCTCCTCCTTAGTTATCCCCTTCTACCTAATGTGAAGTAGACATGTGCAGACTGGAATATTTTGTTTTCGTTTTTTCGTTTTCGTTTGGAAAATAGATTTATTCAGTTACTTCCCAAAATCGTTTTGATTTATTTTGTTTTTCGTTGGGGAATAGCTTTCGTCCGAAAATCCAATAATACTTGGTTTCTGTCGAATGGTCAAAAGAATATTCGACGGAACGTCAAATCTTTCTGGTTGTTGGTGAATGATCTAAAGAATATTCGACGGAACGTCGAATCTTTACGTCTCATAAATCGAAATCTATTCTCTGTAATGTCGAATCTTTTCTCTATGATGTCGAATATTTTCCCTATAATGTCGAATCTTTTCTCTATGATGTCGAATATTTTCCCTATAATGTCGTATCTCTCTATATCGAATTTTTACCGCAACGAAAACGAAAATAAAGCATTTTTTATGTCGGATCTTTCGGTTTTCGTTTCTTGCGCTTTCGTTATCGTTTGTTAAAACGATAACGAAAAAAAAACAGATTTTCGGACGAAAATGCATTCTAACGAAAACAAATGCACATGTCTAATGTGAAGTAGGAATTTTCAATTCAGAAGAGAATGTATAAAAATGTAAGTAAATATGTTTTCAAAGCGATTGTAAAGGGTATTTTCTTGATTAAAATAAATAACATGTTATACTTATCTGCTCTGTGCAATGGTATTGTACAGAGTAGTCCAGAACCTCCTCATCTGGGTTCCTCTGTCTGAGCTTGTGGCTCCTCCTCTTTTCTGCGTGCCACTATAGGAAGCTGCTTCCTTTAGTGTTTCACCTGTGGGCTCATTCCTCAGAGAGAGAAGGAGAAACCTTTCAATAGTGACACTAGTTCGGGTAACTTTCGGAGTCCCCAAGAGATTCCCTTAATTTACAGGGAATTCCTGACACTTCCTGTTTTGCCTATGGGAAAGGAAGTTAAGATAAATCTACCTACCGTGTTTCCCCCAAAAATAAGCCCGGGCCTTATATATATTATACAAAAGACACAGTAGGGCTTATTTTCGGGGTAGGTCTTACCATGTAATGTGATGTCTTCTCTCTTCCTCTCTCTCCCTGTCTGACAGGAATCCCAGTTTGATCTGAGTTAAAATGCTTGTAAAATCCTATAATCCACTCTTTTACTGTAGTATATAATGTACAATGTTTGTGTTTCTGTAATATACTTGTGTCAAATACCTTCGTTATAGTGCTGCTCTGCGCTTCTGTCACCCTTCAGAGCTCTCTTCCCCGCAATTATATTACAGAAACACACACACTGTACATTATATACTACTGCAATAGAGTGGATTATAGGATTTTACAAGCATTTTAACCGTCTTTTATTTTCTAAATTGGTTCCTTTAAGCTAGTGCATTGTTGGTTCACTTACCTTTTCCTTCGATTTCCCTTCTAAATGTTTTTTTGCTTTGTTTGAATTTCTCACTTCCTGTTTCTCCTCAGTAAGCTTTCCATCATCATCCGAGCGGTGGAAAGTCATTTAGAACAGCTTACTGAGGAGGAACAGGAAGTGAGAAATTCAGACAAAGAAAACAAAGAAAAGAAGGGAAATCTAAGGAAAAGGTAAGTGAACCAACAATGCACTAGCTTAAAGGAACCTATTTAGAACCCCTTTAAGGACCTTGGGTGTTTTTCAGATTTGACGTTTACAAGACTAAAACATTTTTTTTTCCTAGAAAATTACTTAAAACCCCAAACATTATATATATATTTTTTCTAACACCCTAGAGAATAAAATGGCAGTCATTGCAATACTTTTTGTCACACCGTATTTGCGCAGCGGTCTTACAACCGCACTTTTTTTGGAAAAAAATCACTTTTTTGAATTAAAAAATAAGACAACAATAAATTTGGCCCAATTTTTTTATATATTGTGAAAGATAATGTTACGCCGAGTAAAATGATACCCAACATGTCACGCTTCAAAATTGCGCCCACTCGTGGAATGGAATGGCGTCAAACTTTTACCCTTAAAAATCTCGATAGGCGACGTTAAAAAAAATTAGAATTATTGCTCTCGCTCTAACGATCGCGGTGATATCTCACTTGCGTGGTTTGAACACCGTTTCCATATGCTGGCGCTACTCACGTATGCGTTCGCTTCTGCGCGCAAGCTTGTCGGGACGGGGGGCTTTAAAAAAAATATTGTGTTTTCTTATTTATTTTTATTTATTTTATTATTTTTTATACTAAAAAAAAAAAATGGATCACTTTTATTCCTATTACAAGGAATGTAAACATCCCTTGTAATAGCATGACAGGTCCTATTAAATATGAGATCTAGGGTCAAAAAGACCTCAGATCTCATATTTGGACTTAAGTGCAAAATAAATAAATAAAAATGTTGTCATTTGAAAAAATGACATTTAGAATATGTTGCTTTAAGAAGCATGGGTGGAACTGACGTTTTGACGTCACTTCTGTCCTGCTATGCTATGGAGACGGGTGGGGGCCATCTTGCCCTCCGGTAAGCGGCGGAGGGTGCAGGTGAGCAGTGGGAGGGGGGCCCCTCTCCTGCTGCCGATAACGGTGATCTTGCGGCGAATCCGCCGCAGAGACAACCGTTATCGTTTACAGGACCGCTCACGCTAAAGATGGATATCTCGGTTGTGGCAGCAGCTGCTACCGTTACCGAGATATCCATCTTTAAATAAAGGACGTATATCTGCGTGAGCAGGTCCTTAAGTGGTTAAACTAGGGCTTATTTTCTGGGTAGGGCTTATATTGCAGCCCTCCTGGAAAATAACCATAGGTCTTATTTTTAGGGTAGGTCTTATTTTAGGGGGTCATAACCCCCCCTGCTCTATCCAAAATAAAAATAAAAGTGTTGCCTATATCTCCACTTTAAATGTTATGGTAGAGACCCTACTACTGGGCCATCACTAAAATAACTGGCTTCACTTGCTAATAGCCGGGTGCAGGTTGTAGGTGGTAGGTGGAATCAAGCTTTCAACCAGGGCTACTGTTCCAAATTTCCTTAACAAGCACCCTGAAATTTTAGGGCTCCTGAAGGAAAGTTGACCTGATACGCATTCACCTGGAGGTCCCTGCTATAACATTCCAAGGCATTTCTACAAGACTTCAGGCTGATAACAATGTGCTTACCTCTCTTCAGAGCACGGGGGCTTCCAGCCTCACTCTGATTGCGACAATCTGACTCAGATGTCCGAGAGCTGGAGCATGAATTGATTTCTTCCTCGGATCCTGAAGAATCTTCTAAAGGACTTGTACTTATCTGAGTTGCTTTCTGTGTATTAAAAAAAATATAAAGACCAACTAAAGTCTTACGTCTTTCAATCTGATATTCTTTCTTGGATGTTACTTAAAATACCCTTTTCTCTGGGTGAAAATGTTGTTTCCTAACCTCACATGGACATGGTTTGGGCTGGAGTAGCTGAGTAACTGTCATGCCCAGGCCCATCGCTACAGGACAGGCAAAACAAACAATTACTTGGGGCAAACTGGCCTGGGGCCCCCAACTTCCCTTTCCCAGGCTGTAGCGTGGCCGAGCTCCAGTTACTGCGCGTGGTACAGGAGATTCAGTTTCCTGTTCCCGGCCGGACTGGCAGGAAGTGCACACTGAGTGCTCACTTCCTTTCAGTCTGACCGGGAACAGGAAACTGAATCTCCTGTACCGCATGGTACCCGGCCCGGGCACTATCTGATAGGGGACTGGGGACCCATAATGATAGAACACCAGACTGACAGGAGGAAGAAGAGTTTGGCCACGCTACAGCGGCAGCCTACATGGAAGAAGGGGAGGTAAGAATAGAAAAATAGGGACTGGGGGGTGTAAAAAATTAGTGAAGTGCTAACGTAGGCTTTGCGTGCTGGGGGGGGGGTGTTTGGGGGCCCCCATTTTGCTTGGGGCCCCCAAATTCCCTCAAACGGCCCTGGTAATGCCCCGAATATCAGAAGGAGATTGGGCGTGTCTATCTAACCAGCTATATTACCAAGTGCTGATAGCTGAGAGCTCTGTGCAAATCTGTCCTCCTTACCTCTGTTTCTGTCTCGACTCCCCGCCAGCGCCATCCACCCGCAGCCCGCTCCATGGTGCAAGATGCTGCACCTCCATGATTCCTACCGAGCCGTAGCTCCGCATCGGGACACACCACCGCAGAGGGACACCGTCGCAGGGGGACACACCGCCGCAGAGGGACACCGCCGCAGGGGGACACACCGCCGCAGAGGGACACCGCCGCAGGGGGGGACACCGCCGCAGAGGGACACCGCCGCAGGGGGACACAGTGCAGGGGGACACACCGCCGCAGAGGGACACCGCCGCAGGGGGACACACCGCCGCCGAGATGACACACCGCCACAGAGGGACACAAAGCGGAGGGGAAGATCGCAGCCCGGGCGCAGGCGGCTCACACAGTGCTCATCTCCCGCCAACATGTTCCATATTTCCCGTCGCACTGTGATTGGGCGTATATCGGTCGGTGCGGAGGCGGGACTTCTAGACGATCGCAGACAGGCCAGCCCCACGCCGCACATGACCCCCATACACCTAATCACAGGGCGTCGGACTGGACACCAAACATGGCGGGCGAGATCGGTTCCCTGCTCGGCAGCATTGACTCGGGGCTCCTAATTATAAACTGTATGCCCGAGACTCGGGGCTTTTCGGCGGCACATTCGGGGCTCCAGCCTCCTTAGCCCACCCCTAACGACGCCTCTGGCCAGGTCACTGTTCAAGTATTCTGATGGCATCAGATGTCAGAATATAAGAAGCCAGAAGGAGAGATTCAAACATCTGTTCTGTTTAACTTGGATGGTGGAATCTGTTAGATTTCTTTGCGTATATGACTAGCTTAAAGCGGAGTTCCGGCATTTTTTTTTTAAGGTCAGCAGCTACAAATATTGCAGCTGCTGACTTTTAAAATAAGGACACTTACCTGTCCAGGGCTCCTGTGATGTCGGCACCTGAAGCCAATCTGTCCCTCGGCTCTCGGGTGGAGGCACCGCCATCTTCGGTAAGGGAATCAGGAAGTGAAGCCTTGCGGCTTCACTTCCCGGTTCCCTAATGCACATGCGCGACTCGTGCTGAGCGATCCCGCTGGTCTCTGCTGTTTTCTGGGACCTGTGTGTCTCCCAGAAGACAGCAGGGGGACAGGGACGGAGGAAGCGCCGGAAGTGGCGTAGATAGCCACGGGTGGCTCGGCTATCTATGTCTGGAAGTGAGAGCAAATACCTTAATTAGACAGATATCTGCTCCCCCTCCCCCTAAAAGGTGGCAAATGTGACACCGGAGGGCGGGAGGATTCCAAAATGCGAAAATTCCATTTTTGGGTGTTACTCCACTTTAACTCTGGTGCATTGGGACTGCACAGTTATATTTAAACCCCCTTCACAACTGTAAGGCTTAATTTCCATGGACGTTTTTACAGCCACTTTTTTTGATCGTTTACCGTCTGGCGTTTTTACAGCTCTATTGCTGGAGCTTCGGAACGCACTGGTCCTGGTTTTTTTGCAGCTTAAAAACAGCTCAGCCATCTACAGCTCAAAAACGTCATGTTGGGCATGAGGCCATAGGCTAACATGTAGAGCCTTTTTTAAGCTGCAAAAAACGCTCAGAAAATTGACTGTAAAAACGTCCACGGAAATGAAGCCTTATACCCAAAAAATTTGCCATGTACTGAAAGTGGCAATAACGGCTGCCAGAAACGATTTTGCTGCGATTTTACCTCGCTTGCATAGGTCAAGTGACTCAAAATGCATCAAAAACGCAACACGGGTGTACTTTTGATGCGTTCTTGCTGCGTTTTCAATGCACTTCAATGGAGAGGTGTTTTTTTTTGCTGCGGTTTGCCAAATATGCACCAAGAATTAAGCAAGCAGGACACCCCTTCTTAAGGTGCCGATAATGGCCGGCAATACATTCATATTCATTTAAATTAATGATATTAATTAAAAAGTCAAATGTAATAAAATTACTTTTTTAAATATATATATTTTTTAGGTATGGTAAATTATGAAAATGAGGGTTGTTCCTCCAATGGGGTTGATTTACTAAAACTGGAGAGTAGAAAATCTGGTGCAGCTGTGCATGGTAGCCAATCAGCCTCAAACTTCAGCTTGTTCAATTAACACTGGAAGCTGATTGGTTTCTCTGCAGAGCTGCACCAGGTTTTGCACTCTCCCGAATTAATAAATCAACCCCAATGTCTATTTGGTGGCATGCCCATTCCGTTGACATCATTTGGGCCTTAATCCCCTGGTACAATAAGGCTAGAAGGAAAACAGGTGTAAGGCCTAATGCCGCGTACACACGATCATTTTTTGGCATGAAAAAAACATCATTTAAAATGACCGTGTGTGGGCTTCACATAATTTTTCAGGTTCTGAAAAACGACAAAAAAAAATTCGAACATGCTGCATTTTTTAACGTCGTTTTAAACTGTGTCGTTTTTCTCGGGTTGTAAAAAATGATCGTGTGTGGGCTAAAACAAAATTTTAAACCCGCGCATGCTCAGAAGCAAGTTATGAGATTGGAGCGCTCGTTCTGGTAAAACGACCGTTCATAATGGAGTAAGCACATTCATCACGCTGTAACAGACAGAAAACATGAATCGTCTTTTACTATACTAACAAGGAATCAGCTAAAGCAGCCCCAAAGGCGAATGGAACTTCCCCTTTAGACTGCCGTCGTACGTGTTGTACGTCACCGCGCTTTGTTCATCATTTTTTTTAAAACGATGGTGTGTGGGCAACGTCGTTTTTAACCACTTAAGACCCGGACCAATACGCTGGTAAATGACCCAAGGTGTTTTTGCGATTTGCACTGCGTCGCTTTAACAGACAATTGCGCGGTCGTGCGACGTGGCTCCCAAACAAAATTTGCGTTCTTTTCTTCCCACAAATAGAGCTTTCTTTTGGTGGTATTTGATCACCTCTGCGATTTTTATTTTTTGCGCTATATACAAAAATAGAGCGACATTTTTGAAAAAAAAACACTATTTTTTATTTTTTGTTAAAAAAAAATCAAATAAACTAAATTTTAGTCAAACATTTAGGGCAAAATTTATTTAGCCACATGTCTTTAGTAAAAAAAAAAATCGCAATAAAAAAAAAATAGCTACCTAGCGGAAACAGCGACACTAATACAGCGATCAGAAAAATGATCGCTTAGTGACGCTGGCAATAGGGAGTGAAAGGGTTAACTAGGGCGGTGATCAGGGGGTTAAAACTTTATTAGGGGGGGTGGGGGGGCTATCCTGAACCTAACACTAACTGATTTTACACTGCCTGTCACACTGACACTAAATGCAGTGATTAGATCACTGCATTCAGTGACACTGTGACAGGGGGGTGGGGGGGCGATCACAAGGGGTTAATGTGCCTATGTGAGTGTGTGTCAGTGTAGTGTTAGTGCACACTTACTTGTGATGTCTTCTGTCATCAGCAGCGGTGGGAAACACCGCTGCGATGAGAGGTGACATCATTTCCTCCTTCCTGTGTAAACACAGGAGGAGGAAGTTACACGAAGGGGGAGCGCTCCCATTGGCTGGGAGCGATCGCGGGGGGGCGGGTAAACGCCGACATCCACCCGCTCGTCCCGGATGGCTCCCGGAGCCAGGGGGACCCCCGCACGCCACGGAGGGGGTCCCGATGGGACCCCCGAACCGCACTTAGGCGGGGACGTAAATTTACGCCCTTGTGCCTGTACGAGCCATTCTGTGGCCGTATATGTGCGTGCGGGGGTCCTTAAGTGGTTAATGATGAAGTTGGAAAAACTTTGTTTTTTGGACATGCTGAAAACAACGTTTTTTTTAATGCTGAAAAGTGATTGTGTGTACGCGGCATGAGGACTAAGGTTCGAAACGCGTAGGATGTTTTACAGTTGTGTACATATATTAAATAAAGAAATACCATTTTGGATGTCATCCTGAGTGCCTACCATCCCTTTCCTTATTCTAGTAAGGCTGTAACACATGTATGAGCTGGTTAGCTGACTACAGGCATACCCCAGTTTTGTATAAGAGTAGAAGTTAGTAATTCATACCCCTTTTAATGTGGTATAGACAGGAGAGGTCATGTTCTTGTATATCAGAGAGGTGTAGACACCAGATGTTGAACATGATGTCATTGTTGTGCCAACTAAAGAAAAGTAAAAGAAATATGTAAGTTAATTAAAAAAAGTAATATTAATGCAGTATTAAATAAACAAAAAAATAATAATCTTTCAAAAATGGCATTATACAAAAACACAAACAACTTTTCTAATAGCGCTCACAGAATGTTATTAAGCCCCCTTTCACACTGCTCTGTAGAAAAATTGTGATAAAAACATGATTTTGCTGTATTTCAGATGCGTTTCTGGTGCATTTGTGTGCCACCTGTGAAAAATGGGTGACTCAAAAACGCACCAAAAATGCAAATAGCGAGTTTTTACAGTTATTTTACCACGATTTCCATTCATTTCAACAGGAAGCTGCATTTTTGTTGCGGTTTTCAATACCGCACCAAAGATGCAGAATGCAGGGCTTTACAAAACGCACCGCACCCACAGCGCAGTGGTGTTTAAAAGTCCCATAGGATTTAAAGGGAAATATTTTTCCTGAGTTGTTTTTGCAAGGTAAAAATGCAGGAAAAAAAAAACATATCAGTGTGAAAGGGCCCTTTAATAAAGACGATAGGGTTTGTAAGGGATTTTATTTTTCCCTAAATAGCTTCCTTTACCTTAGTGCAGTTCTCCTTCACTTACCTCATCCTTCCATTTTGCTTTTAAATGTCCTTATTTCTTATGAGAAATCCTCACTTCCTGTTCTTCTGTCTGTAACTCACCACCGTAATGCAAGGCTTTCTCCCTGGTGTGGAGTGTCATGCTCACCCCCTCCCTTGGACAACAGGAGAGTCAGAATGCTCTTTACGTTGCAGATAGAGAAAGGAGCTGTGTGTTAGTGGGCGTCCTGACTCTCCTGTATTCCAGGGGAGGGGGCGAGCACGACACTCCACAACAGGGAGAAAGCCTTGCATTACTGTGTGAAGTTACAGACAGAAGAACAGGAAGTGAGGATTTCTCAGAAGAAATAAGGAAATTTAAAAGCAAAATTAGAAGGATGAGGTAAGTGAAGGAGGACTGCACTAAGGTAAAGGAAACTATTTAGAGAATTTTTTTTTCCTTTACAACCCCCTTTAATATTCATGGCTCTGCTCACCGACCAAAATACTGTAATTACTATTTTTGTTTCAATGATACATCAGTATGATTTATTGCCATATGATTTAAAATGTCATAACAAAATGGTGGTTGTAAATGCAGGAATGTCCAAGCAGGTGTAGAAACATGTACTCCTGGAATGTCTGAGCATGCACATGTATTGGTGGTGGAGGGGGGAGCACACCAGATATCGCTGGTGCTGGCTTAAAGAGTAACTCCAATTTTGTAGAGAGAAAAAACAATCCCTTCTAGATGATCAGTGTATACTGCTGTGCACATATATATATATATATATATATATATATATATATATATATATATATATATATATATATATATATATATATACAGGCCTTTTTTTCTGGGGGAACTTGGTGGAACTCAGTTCCACCACCTTTGGCTCAGACCCTTTGGTGCCCGCTCACCACAATCACTTGTGAACACAGAAGTCTGGTTTCTGTGTTTACAAGTGACTGCTTTGTAACCCTCTGAACTCTGCACACTGTATGTAATGCAATTCTGGTATTTAATGCCCCTTTAAGACCCTTCTACTGTTTGTGAAATCTGAACGGGTCGTGAGTTTCTGCACCTATTTTCTGAGAAAAAAAGCTCTGTATATATATATGCAACCTCTTGGCAGATGGGCTTCAATGCCAAGCGACTGTGTATATGCAACCCTATGTAAATGCTTGCTCTCCCAGCACAGTAACCGACGTGTACCGGAAAGCTCCCGATGCATACTGGCGATCAGGAGCTTTCCAATCATGTGACCGCTGTGACAGTCAATCAGAGCTGTAGCATGATCCGAATGGCTGCCTCCGCCCCTCGGCATTTAGATTCTCTTAAAGGGCCAGGAAGGGGCCAACAAACTTTGTTGCAGATTCCTACCAGTTTCTGTTCGGAAGAAAAAGCTGTTTATTCTTCTACAGTAAAGTCTTTTGGATACTGATTCTGATTGGGAGTGACTTTGTTATTATTGATCAGGTGATGCACTTGCAGTAACTAAAATTAGGAAAGCTGCAAGGTCTGCAGCCCTTTAGAAGTGATTAACTTCAAGAGCAAATGCAATTTTAGTTGCAGAGGATGCCTAAAATCTGCCTTGTTTCTTAGCACAGACCTGGTAAAGTCTGGTAAAGTCAGTGAGCCAATCACATAAGCAGGAAATTGTATTTCTGGGGGCATTCCGTAAACCAACCGTGCGCAGAAGGCCTTCAGTTTGCAATATTGCATTACATTTTATACAAAATTACAGCTCTGCAGATTGAAAAAGAAAGATTATTTTTATTAATATTAAACTACAATATGTCTTGTGTCGCAATCATAAATGCTATATTATTTTTTTTTTTTAAGCGGTAATAGATGGATTTTTTAAAGTTATACTAAAGTTTTTTTTTCTCTCATTTAAAAATAACAAACATGGTATACTTACCTGATCTGTGCAGCGGTTTTGCACAGAGCCAGTGGCATCGCTGGGGGGGGGGGGGGGGGGCAGGGGGTATGGCCCGCACCCAGATGACACCTGCAGAGGGGTGACACCATCCCAAGGGAGGTGGAGTGACAGAGCAGCCCAGATCCTCCTTTTCTCCTGGCCCCTCCCTTCTGCCAAGTGCCCCCACAGCAAACAGAATGCTATGGGGGCACCCGAGCCGTGTCCATTCAGAAAGAGATAGCAGGTGGTAGGCACAGATATATGATGCAGAGGCTGTATTTTAAATGAACAGCTCATGTTCTTGCATCTTTAAAATATAGGGCCAGATTCAGATACAATTACATTGGTGCGGAGTATCAGAGATACACTACGCTGCCGTATTTTACCAGGCTGTACAACGAATCCTGGTAGATTTTGTCCCTTACGGTACAGCGGCGTAGTGTATTTCTCGCCGCGTAATCGAAATACGCGATTAGGGGGCGTGAAGCATTTAAATGAGGCGCGTCCCCGCGGCGATCGAACTGCGCATGCTCCGTTCAGAAATTTCCCGCCGTGCATTGCGCGAAATAACGTCGATACGTCATTCGTTGTTTGAGTAGCGTCGTTTACGGACATTCCTATTCCCGGACGTTTTACGTCAAAAATAAAAAAAGACGTCGGAAAACGTTGATATTCGACGCGGGAACGACGGCCATACTTAACATGGGCTGTCTAATATTAGACCAGCAAAAAGCTGGTATAGTTTTACGCAGCAAAAAGATGACTAAAGATGCCGTAAGAGATTGCGATAGACGTTCGTAATTTCGTGGATAGTCTGCAAAAGCTCATTTGCATACCCCGACGCGGAAAACGACGGGAACTCCACCCAGCGGGCGCAATTTTTTTTTGCAGCGTAGATCCGAAGGCGTACGAACACGTAAACCAGTCGGATTGAAGCCCGCAGCCGTATTTTCATGGTTTGAGGTTTCAGAGTAGTGAAAAAACGTGCGTAATTCGAAAGTACTCCAGTCTAACGCGAGATAGACAGGAGTAATGGCTCTGTGAATCTGGCCCATAGTTTTTAATGTTTTGAATACCTAATAAAAAATCTTACATTTCAAATGTTTCTATTGTTGGATGGCTTTTTTCTATAATAATTAGATTTTTGGCTATTTGAATATGGTACCTGGAATTATGACCTATCCACATTACTTTCAAGCACGATAGTGTTGGCTTAAAGCATTATTTAAATCCAAAAACTAACATTTAATATATTACAGCTTAAAGTCCTTAGATTAGATGGGTGCATTTTTTCTTATTTTGGGCTTTTTATCCTTTAAATTGTATCTGGTAATCCTACAATTCCTGTCCCTGGGTGGCTACGCTCACTTCTCCACGGTATCTATGGAAGGAGCTGTGATTTTCACACAGGCTAGACTTTAAGCATGACTGCATTTGTTCATCCCTTTTGCATAGTGATGGAGGGATAAAATATTTTTGTGCTTTCTTTTTAGCTCCCATGAAATGACAAGACATCTGTATTTTGGGCAAAATTTTGTAATTGTACTTGCTTAAACTGTACTTAGTCTAAAAACAATAAACAAATGCAGTCACTACAACTAAGAAATAGTACACTGCAATACAATACAGTTTTGTTTTTGGGTTTTGATATGTTTTAACACAATTGGTCAGCCAGACACAAAAGCCGTGAGATCCATCACTCAGGGGCATATCATGAAATCAGTGGGCCCGTGTGCAAGATAAAACGTGGGCCCTAGGCATTGATTAAAAAGAATGCGGTGCGGGGAAGTTGGACGATGTCAGTTTGGCAGTGGGCGGTGTCAGTAGAGCAGATGGTGTCAGTAGGGCAGTGGACAGTCTCAGTAGTTTTTTACTTTTATGTTTTTTCTTCTACCACACCGTATAAAATTCAAAATACTAACCACAACATACAAGGCCATGCACAACATTGCCTCCAGCTACATGACCAACCTCATCTGCAGATATCGCCCAAATCATCCCCTCTACTCCTCCCGGGACCTCCTGCTCTCCAGCTTCCTCCTCCCATGTTTGCCTTCAGGACTTCTCCAGAGCTTCTCCCATCCTCTGGAACTTCCTGCCCCGCTATGTTCAGATAGCCCCTATCCTGTCCACCTTTAGGAGATTTATTCAGGGAAGCCTATCCCACACCTACCTAAGAACTGTACCAGAGCCACCCCCATCATCTCTTGCAGCGACTTCCTTTTGTACCACCACCCCTTCCCATTAGAATGTAAGCTTTACGAAAAAAGCGCTCCTGTCCATTCTGTATTGAATTTTACTGTAATTGTGCACCAAAGATGCAGAATGCAGGGCTTTACAAAACGCACCGCACCCACAGCGCAGTGGTGTTTAAAAGTCCCATAGGATTTAAAGGGAAATATTTTTCCTGAGTTGTTTTTGCAAGGTAAAAATGCAGGAAAAAAAAAACATATCAGTGTGAAAGGGCCCTTTAATAAAGACGATAGGGTTTGTAAGGGATTTTATTTTTCCCTAAATAGCTTCCTTTACCTTAGTGCAGTTCTCCTTCACTTACCTCATCCTTCCATTTTGCTTTTAAATGTCCTTATTTCTTATGAGAAATCCTCACTTCCTGTTCTTCTGTCTGTAACTCACCACCGTAATGCAAGGCTTTCTCCCTGGTGTGGAGTGTCATGCTCACCCCCTCCCTTGGACAACAGGAGAGTCAGAATGCTCTTTACGTTGCAGATAGAGAAAGGAGCTGTGTGTTAGTGGGCGTCCTGACTCTCCTGTATTCCAGGGGAGGGGGCGAGCACGACACTCCACAACAGGGAGAAAGCCTTGCATTACTGTGTGAAGTTACAGACAGAAGAACAGGAAGTGAGGATTTCTCAGAAGAAATAAGGAAATTTAAAAGCAAAATTAGAAGGATGAGGTAAGTGAAGGAGGACTGCACTAAGGTAAAGGAAACTATTTAGAGAATTTTTTTTTCCTTTACAACCCCCTTTAATATTCATGGCTCTGCTCACCGACCAAAATACTGTAATTACTATTTTTGTTTCAATGATACATCAGTATGATTTATTGCCATATGATTTAAAATGTCATAACAAAATGGTGGTTGTAAATGCAGGAATGTCCAAGCAGGTGTAGAAACATGTACTCCTGGAATGTCTGAGCATGCACATGTATTGGTGGTGGAGGGGGGAGCACACCAGATATCGCTGGTGCTGGCTTAAAGAGTAACTCCAATTTTGTAGAGAGAAAAAACAATCCCTTCTAGATGATCAGTGTATACTGCTGTGCACATATATATATATATATATATATATATATATATATATATATATATATATATATATATATATATATATATATATATACAGGCCTTTTTTTCTGGGGGAACTTGGTGGAACTCAGTTCCACCACCTTTGGCTCAGACCCTTTGGTGCCCGCTCACCACAATCACTTGTGAACACAGAAGTCTGGTTTCTGTGTTTACAAGTGACTGCTTTGTAACCCTCTGAACTCTGCACACTGTATGTAATGCAATTCTGGTATTTAATGCCCCTTTAAGACCCTTCTACTGTTTGTGAAATCTGAACGGGTCGTGAGTTTCTGCACCTATTTTCTGAGAAAAAAAGCTCTGTATATATATATGCAACCTCTTGGCAGATGGGCTTCAATGCCAAGCGACTGTGTATATGCAACCCTATGTAAATGCTTGCTCTCCCAGCACAGTAACCGACGTGTACCGGAAAGCTCCCGATGCATACTGGCGATCAGGAGCTTTCCAATCATGTGACCGCTGTGACAGTCAATCAGAGCTGTAGCATGATCCGAATGGCTGCCTCCGCCCCTCGGCATTTAGATTCTCTTAAAGGGCCAGGAAGGGGCCAACAAACTTTGTTGCAGATTCCTACCAGTTTCTGTTCGGAAGAAAAAGCTGTTTATTCTTCTACAGTAAAGTCTTTTGGATACTGATTCTGATTGGGAGTGACTTTGTTATTATTGATCAGGTGATGCACTTGCAGTAACTAAAATTAGGAAAGCTGCAAGGTCTGCAGCCCTTTAGAAGTGATTAACTTCAAGAGCAAATGCAATTTTAGTTGCAGAGGATGCCTAAAATCTGCCTTGTTTCTTAGCACAGACCTGGTAAAGTCTGGTAAAGTCAGTGAGCCAATCACATAAGCAGGAAATTGTATTTCTGGGGGCATTCCGTAAACCAACCGTGCGCAGAAGGCCTTCAGTTTGCAATATTGCATTACATTTTATACAAAATTACAGCTCTGCAGATTGAAAAAGAAAGATTATTTTTATTAATATTAAACTACAATATGTCTTGTGTCGCAATCATAAATGCTATATTATTTTTTTTTTTTAAGCGGTAATAGATGGATTTTTTAAAGTTATACTAAAGTTTTTTTTTCTCTCATTTAAAAATAACAAACATGGTATACTTACCTGATCTGTGCAGCGGTTTTGCACAGAGCCAGTGGCATCGCTGGGGGGGGGGGGGGGGCAGGGGGTATGGCCCGCACCCAGATGACACCTGCAGAGGGGTGACACCATCCCAAGGGAGGTGGAGTGACAGAGCAGCCCAGATCCTCCTTTTCTCCTGGCCCCTCCCTTCTGCCAAGTGCCCCCACAGCAAACAGAATGCTATGGGGGCACCCGAGCCGTGTCCATTCAGAAAGAGATAGCAGGTGGTAGGCACAGATATATGATGCAGAGGCTGTATTTTAAATGAACAGCTCATGTTCTTGCATCTTTAAAATATAGGGCCAGATTCAGATACAATTACATTGGTGCGGAGTATCAGAGATACACTACGCTGCCGTATTTTACCAGGCTGTACAACGAATCCTGGTAGATTTTGTCCCTTACGGTACAGCGGCGTAGTGTATTTCTCGCCGCGTAATCGAAATACGCGATTAGGGGGCGTGAAGCATTTAAATGAGGCGCGTCCCCGCGGCGATCGAACTGCGCATGCTCCGTTCAGAAATTTCCCGCCGTGCATTGCGCGAAATAACGTCGATACGTCATTCGTTGTTTGAGTAGCGTCGTTTACGGACATTCCTATTCCCGGACGTTTTACGTCAAAAATAAAAAAAGACGTCGGAAAACGTTGATATTCGACGCGGGAACGACGGCCATACTTAACATGGGCTGTCTAATATTAGACCAGCAAAAAGCTGGTATAGTTTTACGCAGCAAAAAGATGACTAAAGATGCCGTAAGAGATTGCGATAGACGTTCGTAATTTCGTGGATAGTCTGCAAAAGCTCATTTGCATACCCCGACGCGGAAAACGACGGGAACTCCACCCAGCGGGCGCAATTTTTTTTTGCAGCGTAGATCCGAAGGCGTACGAACACGTAAACCAGTCGGATTGAAGCCCGCAGCCGTATTTTCATGGTTTGAGGTTTCAGAGTAGTGAAAAAACGTGCGTAATTCGAAAGTACTCCAGTCTAACGCGAGATAGACAGGAGTAATGGCTCTGTGAATCTGGCCCATAGTTTTTAATGTTTTGAATACCTAATAAAAAATCTTACATTTCAAATGTTTCTATTGTTGGATGGCTTTTTTCTATAATAATTAGATTTTTGGCTATTTGAATATGGTACCTGGAATTATGACCTATCCACATTACTTTCAAGCACGATAGTGTTGGCTTAAAGCATTATTTAAATCCAAAAACTAACATTTAATATATTACAGCTTAAAGTCCTTAGATTAGATGGGTGCATTTTTTCTTATTTTGGGCTTTTTATCCTTTAAATTGTATCTGGTAATCCTACAATTCCTGTCCCTGGGTGGCTACGCTCACTTCTCCACGGTATCTATGGAAGGAGCTGTGATTTTCACACAGGCTAGACTTTAAGCATGACTGCATTTGTTCATCCCTTTTGCATAGTGATGGAGGGATAAAATATTTTTGTGCTTTCTTTTTAGCTCCCATGAAATGACAAGACATCTGTATTTTGGGCAAAATTTTGTAATTGTACTTGCTTAAACTGTACTTAGTCTAAAAACAATAAACAAATGCAGTCACTACAACTAAGAAATAGTACACTGCAATACAATACAGTTTTGTTTTTGGGTTTTGATATGTTTTAACACAATTGGTCAGCCAGACACAAAAGCCGTGAGATCCATCACTCAGGGGCATATCATGAAATCAGTGGGCCCGTGTGCAAGATAAAACGTGGGCCCTAGGCATTGATTAAAAAGAATGCGGTGCGGGGAAGTTGGACGATGTCAGTTTGGCAGTGGGCGGTGTCAGTAGAGCAGATGGTGTCAGTAGGGCAGTGGACAGTCTCAGTAGTTTTTTACTTTTATGTTTTTTCTTCTACCACACCGTATAAAATTCAAAATACTAACCACAACATACAAGGCCATGCACAACATTGCCTCCAGCTACATGACCAACCTCATCTGCAGATATCGCCCAAATCATCCCCTCTACTCCTCCCGGGACCTCCTGCTCTCCAGCTTCCTCCTCCCATGTTTGCCTTCAGGACTTCTCCAGAGCTTCTCCCATCCTCTGGAACTTCCTGCCCCGCTATGTTCAGATAGCCCCTATCCTGTCCACCTTTAGGAGATTTATTCAGGGAAGCCTATCCCACACCTACCTAAGAACTGTACCAGAGCCACCCCCATCATCTCTTGCAGCGACTTCCTTTTGTACCACCACCCCTTCCCATTAGAATGTAAGCTTTACGAAAAAAGCGCTCCTGTCCATTCTGTATTGAATTTTACTGTAATTGTGCTGTCCTCCTTCTACATTGTAAAGCACTTTGTAAACTGTTGGTGCTATATAAATCATGTAGAATAATCATGTATTACATTTTTTACAATTTAATTTGTTTTTCATTTTTTTTCATACTGCTTTTTGAGGGGGTGGGGCTGGGGCAATGGGCAGTGTCAGTAGGGCGGGGGGATGTTATGATGAGGGAGAGGAGGAGAAGAGGCTGTCAGCTGCTTCATTAAAAACTATACAGGGAAATCGATGCTTGTAACTGTCTCCTCCACCCCCGCCACACCGATCACCCCAACTGTCAATCAAGGGATCACCATCTGTGCAGTGAAGGTCACAGTGGCCCCCTCCCCTCGGGGACCGTGTGCAGTGAACACCCTGCCCACATGGATGATACACCACTGCCACCACTGCTTACCTCCTAGAACCCAGCAGCTCTTATTGATTTTTCTCTCTATACAACTGACCAAGTAATATTATGTTAGTAGAGAACGCAAACATCTTACTTTTATTGTTAGGATCCATTGAGACTTCCGACATCCTCATCCCGGTTTTAGCTATAGCATATATGCGATTCTCCTACAGGTAAATTATAATTAATTGACATTTAGGTTTACAAGTACAGAATTTAAAAGAATAAAACTGAATAACAAATAGAGTATTTTCAACACTGCGAAATCCAAATTAGAGTGTAAAATGGGATTCGTTGGTCAAAAGCTACTGTAGGAATGTACAGTAAAGTGGGACTCCAGACTCATTTGTATTAGATAGAGTAGAGTTAATGGTTTACCATTTTTTTTTCTTTCTTCCTGTGATTACAGTGGGGAGATTTTCCTTAATTTCCTGTCTCTGTGACACCCATATAAAATATGGGAGGACCAGTTGTCACTGAAGCCAGGTGGCATGGATAGCAAAACAAATTTTGTCAGAAACTTGTACCCTAATATACTAAAAATGCATTTTTGGATTGTATCACTGTTGGAGAGATGTCTTATTATTTTGTCTGCCCCTTCCCTGCTTCATACAAAAATAAACTTAAGCCTCGTACACACGATCAGATATCTGATGGAATCTAATCCGATGGATTTTTTCATCGGATATCCCATGAATCTGACTTTCATCAGTCTTGCCTACACACCATCAGTCTAAAATTCGATTGCGTCCAAACGCGGTGACGTACAACACTACAGCAAGCCGAAAAAAATTAAGTTCAATGCTTCCAAGCATGCGTCGACTTGATTCTGAGCATGCGTGACGTTCCATACAGACTATCGGTTTTTTATCCATAGGAAAAATTTAAAACATGTTCTATTTTTTTCACCAATGCAAAACAAACCGATGGGTCAACACACGATCAGTTTGTCCGATGAAAACAGTCCATTGGTTTGTTTTCATCGGACAAACTGATCGTGTGTACAGGGCTTAAGAGATGTTTTTGTTAGAATAGGGTTTGAATGATTAGTTATGATTAGCTATGCTTCCTATAATTGCCCAGCTCTATCCTTATCCATACCTCCTCAATGCACCAATAATGAACGCTACATGGATTAGCTTGGTACACACGGTTTGATTGTTGGACAACCAAGCGTCTGATTTTTGTCAAAAGGGTTCCTGTCCCAGGATCTTGTCTTGCTTACTAAACGTTACACAAATCGACGTGCCACAAACACGAACGTGGTGACGTACTACATGGAATTTCAGCTCTTGAGCGCCACCATTTGGGCCCCTTCTGCTAATTTTGTGTTTGGTGAGCATTGATTTCGAGCATGCGTGTTTGTACTTTCGACTTTTGCGTGATGGATTTGTGTACTGGCCATCCGAAAATCTGACGTGGAGCTGTCCTTTGACAAAAATTTACTAGCCTGTCATTCAACATTTGTTGTTGTAAAATTGGACAACAATTGTCAAAAGGAGCGTACTAACGGTAAGAATTTCGGACAATCCCCGGTAAAAAAAAAGACAATCCCCTTCCAACAATGGAACCGTGTGTACGAGGCTTTACTTGCTGAATATATAACGCTTAGGCCTTGTACACACGACCGTTTTCCTCGACAGAATCAATTAGGAAACTTGGTGGCAGAGCTTTTTTGCTGAGGAAAATGGTTGTGTGTATGCTTTTCATCGAGAAAACTGACGTGGAACTCGACAAGAAAATAAGAGTTCTCTTTTTCCTCATCGTGTTCCTCGTCAGGCTGGTTTTTAACGAGAAATACGTTCGTGTGTATGCTTAGAAACCCGCGCATGCTCAGAATAAAGTATGAGACGGAGCGCACCTTCGGTAAAAGTAGCGTTCGTAATGGAGATAGCACATTAATCGTGCTGTAACAGACTGAAAAGCGTGAATCGTCTCTTACCAAACTTTTACCTAACATGCAGTAACATGAGATTAGCAAAAGCAGCCCCAAGGGTTGTGCCAGTGGAATCGAACTTCCCCTGCCGTTGTACGCGTTGAACGTCACCGCGTTTGAGAACGAGGAGATTTTGTCTTGACAGTGTGTACGCAAAGACAGCTTGTCAAGATTCTCGACAAGCCTAACAAGGAACTTGTTGAGAAAAACTATGTGTCTGAAACGACAAGATCCTCGGTCGTGTGTACGAGGCCTTATGCCGCGTACACACGATCATTTTTTTTCAGACTCTAGAAAAAAAATAAGTTTTTTGCAACTTTAAAAACATTAAAACGGCCTTGCTTACACACGATCATTAAAAAAAATGCTCTAGCAAAGCGCGGTGATGTACAAAACGTACGACGGCACTATAAAGGGGAAGTTCTATTCGGATGGCGCCACCCTCTGGCTGCTTTTGCTGATTTTGTGTTAGTAAAAGACGATTCGCACTTTTCTGTCTGTTACAGCGTGGTGAATGTGCTTACTCCATTACGAACGGTAGTTTTACCAGAACGAGCGCTCCTGTCTCATAACTTGCTTCTGAGCATGCACGGATTTTTCACTTTGTTAAAGCCTACACACGACCATTTTTTCCACCCCGAAAAAATTAATCGTTTATAACGAAAAAAAATTGGACCGTTTTTCAGAACCCGAAAAATGCTCTGAAGCCCACACACGATCGTTTTAAATGACATTTTTAAAAAAACGCGGGATAAAGAAAAGGAAAATAAGTAATTTTACCCAAGAAGGAAAGCGATGCAGTGGGGGAGTTGGTGGTTTGGATGAAGTTATCTTTTCTGGAGAACTTGCGATATGGTTGGTAGTGTGAATTTCTTGTACATCGTATGAAAAGAGACTATCGCTATATCCCATGTCCATCTTTTGCAAAATGTTTTCAGCTTGCTCATCCACCAAATCAATGTCAGTTTCCTGCGGCCTGTAAGGCTTCACCATACTTATGGCGTTCCTATCCTTGCCGAACATCCGGTCTGAACTCATTTGTGGCTGGCTAAGATGTTTCTTGGCCATGGCAATACTCAAGCTTAAGATGTTGGGAGTTCGTTGTTTGGGTGATGGCAGGTTGGTTGCCTGTTCCTTTGAGTTGGTACCATATGTTGTGGACTCTGACACTTTTGATGAGAAGTTTGTTGTAAACATGGGACTCGAGGCACTGGTTTCACCATTTGAAAATGTACAATCTGAGCCTTCATGCTGAAGCTTAGCGCTTAAGTCATCGGAAGAGCTGTCCAGTTTTGACCGTTGACTTGCGAAGACAAAATATTTTTTGCCACTTAAGGTAATGCTCTTCTGCAGTCCTTTTTGCAAAGAATATATTTGTACCAGGTCACTGCTAGGGGAAGTCATGCATTCATCTGCGGAGTTACTTTCCTCTGAAGCTGTTAGATACATCTCGCTGCCCAATTTATTGTTCTGGTTGCCTTCTTCAGAGGTCTGGCTCGACAGTGTGGAAATGCTTCGTGCACCGTTATGAGATTTCTTGATGTCTTCTTCAGAACTCCAGTCACTTACAGTTATACTAGGAATGTCTGAACTTGTCCTTCTCTTGCCCAATCTTTCCATAGAGATGATACTTTGCATCATGGGTGCTGGTGTCGTGTCTCCATCCTGCCAATGCAAACTGGGGGTCTTCTCTTTCGTACAGTGATCTGCAAACATAAATTAACTTTAAACAGCGAAAGACTGAATTCAATGCAGGATTGATAACATTTGTGTACAAAGGAGAATCATTTATTTGCTTATCATCTAAAAGTTATTGGCACCACATCCCTTTGATTGATTAAAATATGAAAAGAGAATAAATGGGATTTTAGGGGGGAAATTACACAGACAGATATCAAAAATATTTGATTTGTAAAAATTAATAATTGACAGAAGAAAATACATCAAAATATACAAAACTGTTTCAGAGTGTGCAGAATGACAAAATTCTCAACATGTTTCACCACTGTTAGTAGCTTCCTCAGGAGATTTACATTTGTCAGGCATTGTCTACTGAAAAAGAAAAAGAAAAACAATAAATATAATCACATTGTTTTTATTTTTATTTTTCAGTAGATAGTGCCTGACAAATGTAAATCTCCTGAGGAAGCTACTAACAGTGGTGAAACATGTTGATAATTTTGTCATTATGCACACTCTGAAACTGTTTTGCATAGTTTGATGGATTTTATTCTGTCAATTTTTAACTTTTATAAATAAAATATTTTTTGATATCTGTCTGTGCAATTTGCACCATTTATTCTTTTTTTTCATATTGTTAACATTTGTGTACAGTTTAGTGAAGGCAGACCAAGAAGGTAAGGACTATTGCTCAGTGGCAGATGTTGTCCTAAATGTGGCCATTAGTCAGTAGAATTTTTTTTTAGAATGTTCACTTGATTATCTAATGGTTACCAGGGTTTTCTCAAATGAATTCTAACTGTAAATGTATTTTTTATTCTGGAAAAATTTAACATACCTGTTTAATATATCTGTGGTTCTATTCAAATAGCAGGATGAATTTTTAAGGGAATTTGAACACATTTGTTGACTCAATGATGGCAAGAAAGAATGTTTTGATTAATTATTTTTCTTTTTATACATTCTTTATTTACAATATCAAAAGGAAACAGGCAAGGATGCAGGTAAGTCAATACAGCAATACAGTAAGGCTCAGGTCACACTACTGCCACCTGAAAGTTATGCGACATACGATACGAATTTGCCAGGTGACTTCCTGGTGATTTACTAGCGATTCGATACGATTTTGAAGCGAGGGAGGGGGCTACAGCGCAGGGAATATCTGGGTAATCTACCTGTAATGTGGGATCCAAATCACATCAATATACACTGTATTACCAAAAGTATTGGGACACCTGTCTTTACACGCACATGAACTTTAATGACAACCCAGTCTTCGTCCCTAGGGTTCAATATTGAGTTGGCCCACTCTTTCAGCTATAACAGCTTCAACTCTTCTGGGAAGGCTGTCCACAAGGTTTAAGAGTTTGTTTATGGGAGCGTTTGACCATTCTTCCAGAAGCCCATTTGCAAGGTCAGGCACTGATGTTGGACAAGAAGGCCTGGCTCGCAGTCTCCACTCTAATTCATCCCAAAGGTGTTCTATTAAGGTCAGTCCAGGCCAGTCAAGTTCCTCCACCCCAAACTCGCTAATCCATGTCTTTATGGACCTTGTTTTGTACACTGGTCCAAATAATTTGCTGGAGGGGGGATTATGGCGTATGACAGGGGTTATAACCCTCCCTTGCTCTATTCAAAATGAAATGTAGAACAGGTGAATAGTGTCCATTTCTATGAAATTTCTCTTACTTGCCATGTAGGGAATGTATGTTAGCAATTCTCACAAACCATTGCAAGAGCATGGGGGGGGGGGGACTCCTGCTAAGAAAGATTATTCTATTAAAGTTCAAATGAAAATCTAACTGTATGGCCAGCTAAAAGCCTCATACACACTATTAGATTTTCTACAGATTTTTGTCTTCAGATTTGCCAAAACTATGTAGTGCATGGGCCTGCCTGATTGCATACAAATTGAAATTCTTATATTATATGGTTTTGGTGAATCTGAATGCCACGTACACACGATGCCGCGTCTAATGTTGCGTACACACGATTGGTTCGTCTGATGAAAACGGTCTGATGGACCCTTTTCATCAGACGAACCGATCGTGTGTGGACCCCCAATATCCACGCATTCTCAGAATCAAGTCGAAAAAAGGCTTGGAAGCATTGAACTTAATTTTTCTCAGCACGTCGTTGTGTTTTACATCACCGCGTTCTGGCACCATCGGTTTTTTAACTGATGGTGTGTAGGCAAGACTGATGAAAGTCAGCTTCATCAGATATCTGATGAAAAAATCCATCAGACCCTTTTCATCAGATGAACCGATTGTGTGTAAAGGGCATAATAGTTTATATGGGTCCAAGACAGAAATGGCAGAAATAGGCTAACAGTCCAGTTCAAGAGACACTTTTATAGCCATTCTGAAAATGCCAGCATATAAACTTATGGCGGTTTATAGTTAGGTCCCACTAGGATACCTAAGTTTGTTTTTGGATATTGAATACAGATTTAAAGCAATGAATTAGGTCATTTTATTAATTTAAAAAAGAGTCTGCACACCGTATTCATCCATCAATGAATACATTTTTTGTCCTAGTAGTCTATTCTTGCCCTGTCAGGCCTCGTACACACGATGGAATTTTTCCGCTGGAAATGGTCCGACGGACCATTTCAACCGAGAAATCCGCTCGTCTGTAGGCGCAAACGGACGGATCCGGACTGTTTTCTCCAGCGGAAAATTTCCAAAGCATGCTTTGAAACTTCTCCGCCGGACACATGTCCGTCGGATATGTCCACTGGTCAGTACACTCACCAGCGGACATATCCACCCGCGCAAGCGTCGTATGGATGCGACGCATGTGTGGAAGTTGTTTACTTCCTGGTGCGGTGACGTGGCGGCGTCAACGTCACCGTCACGTCACCGCGCTGTCTGCCGGCGGGTATTTTGATCCGATGGTGTGTACACGCCATCGGACCAAAATAGCCCGGCGGACATATCCGATGAAAACGGTCCGAGGACCGTTTGCATAGGATATGTCCGTCCGTGTGTACGAGGCCTCAGACTACTCGCCCTGATGCAGTTCACTATAAGAGGGGCGAAAGTGAAAAGTTCAACAGGGAAGGTGCTTCAACAAACGTTTTTTTACCTTCAATAAGATCAGCAGCTTCAATGGACTTGCTGTTTTCGTCTCTTTTCTGGTCCATCTGTGGGCTTTTTTCTCGATTTTGGAAGCACCCAAATGTCAGGTTGCTGACACGCTGGCCCTCTGATTGCTTTGGGGTGGAGCAGACTGGGAATTTCTTACCTCTTGTATCTGGAAACACAGATAAAGTAAGAGGGTTGAGTACTCGTATAAAAATCGTTTTTTGACAATACTCAGAAACAGCAAGTCTATAAAAAGGTAACTTTAGAAATGGGATGGTCCTTAGCAAGCTCTCCATAACTCTTATGCCCTGTAAACATGACCGGTTTTCCCATCGGAATAAACTCCAATGGTTTTTCCGACGGAGTTCAGACGGAATTCCGCTCAAGCTGTCTTGCATACACACGGCCGACCGTCAAGAACGCAGAAGAAGAATGCATCCAGACGAACGGAAATTACCATAGAATTTTTTTTCATTGGAAAAATTTACAACATGTTCTCTATCTAATTCCGTCTGAATTTCTGATCGAAAAAAATCAGATGGGGCATACACACAGATGGAATATCCGATGAAAAGTATCTGACTTTTTCCGACGGAAATTTTGCTCGTGTGAACAAGGCATAAAGGTGAATAGATTTTAGTAGGTTACTGCAGACCGGCAGGCTGATTTTTCTTGGGGGAAATAGTGATCTGCCACATCAGGTAATTTCACAGAATTTATGAACTTTGCTCCTAATGCATGGTCAAGAGGATATACTGGCCTTCAACAGGGTAGCATAGAGATACATTACATAGTTGGTAAGGTTGAATAAAGAAACCAGCCCATCCAGTTCAACCTGTGTGGGTGTGTGTGTGTGTGTGTTTATGTCAATAATAATTCCTATATCCCTGTATATTGTGCTCGCCAGAAGCCCATCCAATGGTTTTGTGAAACTATCAACACTACCTGCTGACACCACCGCTTGTGGAAGAGAGTTCCACATCCTTACCACTCTGACAGTAAAGAACCTACTACGCAGTTAAAGGTTTAACCGCTTCTCCTCCAATTTCAATGAGCATGTCTTTTTACGCCCTCTAAAACTGAATCGTTTTTTCCCTATGGTAGAATCACCATTAGGGTATTTCTATATAAAGGTTTAACCGCTTCTCCTCCAATTTCAATGAGCATGTCTTTTTACGCCCTCTAAAACTGAATCGTTTTTTCCCTATGGTAGAATCACCATTAGGGTATTTCTATATAGCTATCATCTCCTCTCAAGTATCTCTTTTTTTAGACACTGAAATGCACGCTGAAATATTTTGTTTCGGAATTTCGTTTAAAAAATTTGAAAAATAAATTAATTTAGTTACTCCCGAAATAATTTTTTTTTTTGTTTCATTAAAGAATTAATTTGTCCGAAAATCCGAATTAATTAAGGTTGAATCTGTCATTGAAGGCTTATGGTGTCTGTCGAATGTTCTAAGAAGATTTGACGAAGCAGCTAAACTGTATGACGCCGCAATCGTACATTTCCGGTCGAATGCTCCGCCCATAATCTATAGTAGAATTTTAATGTTGTATGACTAGTAATAATTATATTTATTAATTATTATTACTAGTCAACCAACCTTTTAATTCTTCTATAGCCTATGGGAGGAGCATTTGACCATAAATGTCTGCTTTTGGTGATCGTATGTTTTTAGCTGCTTCATCGAATCTTCATGTCTCTCTAATGTCAAATCTTTCCTCTCTATGTAGAATAATCTTGGACTGAAAGAGTTAGGTTAGGCACATTCGACCGCAGGTTCGATAGACACAGATCGCTATTGTCACCATCATGTCGAATCTTCTATCTATATCGAACTGTTGTCGCAACGAAACGAAAATAAAGCTTTTTTTAAGTCAGATCTTTCGGATTCTGGGCGTTCGTTATCGTTTTTTAAAACGAATGTGAAAATCTCCGAAATTCGGACGAAAATGCATTCGGACGAAGACGAATGCACATGTCTACCTACTTTTCTTTAAGAGAATAAGTTTAAAGCTTGTAGTTTCTCATAATTGAGGTCCTCCAGTCCTCTTATTAGCTTTGTTGCTCTTTTCTGGACTCTCTCCAGTTCCAGCACATCCTTCCTGAAAACTGGATGACATACTCAACGTGCAGCCAGACCAGAATCTTGTAAAGTGGGAGAATTATCGTTTTATCTCTTGAGTAAATGCCCCTTTTTAACAGAAATTCTTAGTTCTTGGTTTAAAGTGTATTCAAATATTTTTTTAACCTCATCCTTATCAAAAATACTTCTCTTCTTAGAGCAGACACCATTCCACTTGCACTCTTCCATTTTCCTACCCTACCTCGATATCCTTCTTATCTCTGCTTGTGTCCTTTTTTTTTTAACCTTTCACTTCTACCTTACCCTTAATTCCCATACCTGTTCTTCATTTTCCACTGAGCCTTTTGCTTAAAGTGGCACCTGTGTCCAACATTACCTTTTAAATCAAGCCCTCACTAATCTCTGTACATTAATGGACTGTGTAGTAATTCATGCTCAAAGATTAAGACTCTGAATTCAGTTTAATTCTATTTATAACAGCTCAGAATCCCCTGCTGTTTACCAATGTCCTTCTGCTAGAGAGAATGAAGGTAAAGGAGCTCTAATAGAGAACCTCAGTTTTGAAATTTGAAGTTCAATTTCTCCACAATGCCTTTAGCTACAGAGGTGAATAAGGGCTTCTTTGAAAGTGCTTGTTAAAAAAAATTTGTGTTTTATTGTGCATAGTCTGGGGACAGTTTTACACCATGAATTAATTATTCATGATTATAATATGTTTCCTTAGTACATATAACAATCTTGAATCATACTATATTCTGAAATAAGCCCAAAAATATGTAAGCAATGCACTTTCTCTGCTTACTATGATATAAAAGGTTATGACAGCATTGTCAGTGTTATCTTGTAAAGTTCTTTAAACCCCCCAATCTAGGTTAAAACTATTTCTTGCCCACTCCTCCTTCACATCCACCTCTAACTCATCCTACTCACCTAGTCTTATATACTCACCTAAATTCCCCCCTCAGGTCCCTCACTGCAGCCAGTGGAGGAACAGCAAATCAAGAGCACCAGATTGCTGTTCCCCTACTATTATGACGTTTAGTTCCTGCGAGGACCCTGCCTCTGGACATCCAATAGGAAGTGTCCACGTCATGCAGGCACTGCATAAACACCAAAAGCAAAAAGTAAAAAGCAGATGAGAAGATTTGAAGCTGCAATGTCAAGTGACAGCCGCTTCATCCGGTATTAAACCCAAAACCCAAAATGTAATACATTGCAGCTTACCACTCATTAAATGCGATGGCTGCATTAATTTTCTTTTTCTTTTGGCTTCTCGCCTCTGTTTTCACCTTCTGAGCTGGCCAGTAACCCACCTCCTGTATTAGGGCACCGCCACTCTGGATGAATGGGAACAGAGGGCACATTTGGACAGCAACATTGGCAGTCTAGGTGGAGGGGAGTGTTAGATGTACCAGCAGATTTACATACACTAACAAATTAAAGCCAAACCTGATTGAGAAGTTGGGAAAGGGAGGTAAAAATTATCTTGGCGTGGCTTTTAATACAGTTTGGAAGAAAAAAAAAGCAGACATTACAGAGTATTCATGGTCTTTACCTTGTGTTCGAGTTCGCAGGGCAACTATTTCTTCGCTGTAGCTTTTGTTGATGAACCGGAGATTTTGATTTTCGATTTCCAGCTGGATAAAAATATGAGCTTTTACTCAACACATACACAAAATAAATATAATAAATTGCAGCACTAAAGGATGACTGTGTTCAAAAGGAAACGACAATAATCACATAAATGGCAGAAACACAGCTTTCTCGTCTGGTCTTTAAAATGTATGTAAACACTCACTCGCTGTAATGTATTTATGGTGGTGCAGCATTGTCATTGTAAAAAAACAAGGGTTTTAGGACCACAGGACACCCCACCCTCTATTCTATACACAGAGAACCCTACTTTCTTGCATGTCATAACCCTCTCCTCTTCTGGGAGGGGCTAATTACAGGGTTGTGCTGGTCCAGCTGCTCTGCTCCTCCCTTCACCTCCTTACATAAACTTTTATGTAGTTGCCAGAGGAAGAGTGAAGGGGACTACTAAAGAGTGTCTCTTAAGTGACAGCTCTGAGACTGCTGGGGCTGTTGACATCACACCCAAAATGTTGGCGCCTAGGGTCAGGGTTTTTGGATGTTTACACAAGTTAGTCCTTTACAGGTAAAAAACACACATAAACTACATTAAAGGTACTGTATGTATAATGTTATGGGAAGTTCTTTGTTGAAAAAAATGGTGTGGGGACAGAGCCCCTATAATAATTTTTTATTTGTTTATGATTATTAATTATCATCTCATCCATACCTCTCTCAATTTTCCAGTCACCCAGTCTTTAATTTTCCCAGCTTTGTCTTCTATCATCTTTGCTTCTTGTATTCGTATTTGCTTCTAGAAAAAAAAATAATAGAAATAAAACTTTCTGCTGCAGAACCTTTGCATCCTGTCCTACACCATAAGTAACTTTGAAACTTCCCATCTGTTGTTTTTGAATATTAAAATATGGTAGTTTAGGCAACCAGGGTCATTGCTAGGTCTACAAAGGATGTGGGGCTAGAGCCCATAGCAGCGAAGTAAAGAGTCAGATGATTGGGCAGGCATACACATGTATATAATATACAGGTGTGTGTGTGTATATATATATATATATATATATATATATATACCGTATATATAATCTTGTCACATTTCAGGGTCCCCAAACATCAGGGTCTACAGAGAGCCCCTTTCTTACATTAGGGTCCCCAGAGTGCCTCCCTTTACACCAGCGTCCTCAGAGTGCCTCCCTCTTACATCAGGGTAATTCAGAGGATTCAGAGGATTCAGTTATCCTTGTGAATCCACCCCCCCCCCGCCCCTTGGTTCCACGGCGGCCATGGTTAATCGGCAATACTCGGCGGAGAACATTTGGGATCTGGGTCGATTTGCCGCAATTCTGCCGGCCGCCACCAAAAAAGCCCTAAGAAATCTGCGACTTTTGAGGATCGATCGACGATCGACTACCAGAAATCGCAGCCATTTACCCCAGCCTAAGCACATATCATGTGCTTTGATCAACACTAGATGGGCAGTAAAACACCGATTAGAAATCCATGATTTCTTATTGCGACATGATTTAGACTGCCTCTTCATTACAGAGAGCTGGCTCACAGCCGACTGTAACACCATTCTAGGAGAATTGGTGCCAGAAAACTACCGTATTATAACGGAAAACAGAATAGGGCAAAGAGGAGGAGGACTGGCGGTGATCCATAAGACGCGTCTTGCGATCACAAAACCAAGCCTTCAAAACCCTCTTACATTCATGGAAACCCTTACTCTTCAACTGCAAGTAAACAGCCAGGAGACCGTCCGGATTCTACTCTGCTATAGGCCACCCGGCCCAAAATCGCAGCTGCTCCCATCTTTGACGGACTTTGTCTCCACTTATACCCTGAACAGCAAACACCTTTTGCTGCTCGGGGACTTCAACCTCTGGGCCAACTCCCCCGCAAGACCCCATTGCCGACGCCTGCATCGACCACCTGGAAGGATTGGGGCTTCAGCAACTAGTATGTGGGCCCACACATGCTTCAGGTCACACGCTCGATCTTATTTTCAGACAAGACATGGAAATAAAAATCTTGGAAAATGAACCATTGCCATGGACAGATCACCATGCAATTAAATTCATTATTTCCGAATTCCCCCCTTAACAAAAACATCAAATCCAGTGACAACACACTGGACCAGATGTCAGAAGAAGCTCCACTCGGAACTCTTCAAAGCCACGTTAGGGGAAAAAATAAACACAATTCAGCCGCACCAAACAGCGGAAGAAACACTGGAGGCCATAAACACAGCACTATTGCAGTCAGCTGACTTGATAGCGCCGAAACGAAAGACCCAGATCAGGAAAAATAACTCCAGCTGGTTCAACAACCAGCTGGCGTTACTGAAGCAAGAGCGCAGAAGGGCAGAAGCAGCCTGGAAAAGAAGCTCTTCAGATGAGAACCTCTCGATCTACAAGGCAATAACCAGAAAATACTACAAGCAAATCTTCGAAGCCAAGAAAAACTATTTTTCTGAGGCTATCAACGGTGCCCTAAAACGCCCCCGCGAACTCTTCAAGCTGGTCACTCAGACCATGAATCCAGGATGTCTTGAAGCCCCCAACTTGGATACACAAGAATTTTGCGATGAGTTATCGGATTGCTTCATTAACAAAATTGAGGCAATCCGGCAAAGCATTCAGCAAAACAATTTCTCTCCTAGCCCCCCCCCCCCGTAGTTATTTACACAGCACCGGCAGTAATTCACCACAGTTAGGTGAGTTCACGCTGGAACCCATCTCCATTCAGACCACAAAAAATATCATCGGCACTCTGCGCAACAGCACTGCGCCAAATGATATTATCCCCATCAAACTGCTGAAAGAATGCGCCGACATCCTGGCACCTCCTGTCACGCAGCTTATCAACCAATTCTTCAGGGAGGGCATAATGCCCTCCCAGCTGAAGGAGGGCTTTATTCAACCCATCTTGAAGAAAGCCACCCTGGATCCTAAGGATCCACTCAACTGGCGCCCCATAACAGGCCTAAATGTTCTCTCCAAGGTAATGGAGAAAGCAGTGGTACAGCAGCTGCAACAGCATCTAGATATCCACAACTTACTCGACCCATTTCAATCAGGATTCCGTCCCGGACACGGGACGGAAACAGCATTGCTTAAGATATGGGACGACGTTCTCGAGGCCACAGACGAAGGAGAATCTTCTCTTCTGGTTCTGCTGGACCTAAGCGCATCCTTTGATACAGTAGATCACAAGCTGTTATTGACTCGGCTGGCCAAAATAGCCAAAGTCGCAGAAAGCGATCTATCCTGGTTCTCCTCATTTTTGGAAAACCGATCGCAAATAGTGAAGATTAGAGGAACTGAATTTATTCACTCTTGAGAAGAGGAGAATAAGGGGGGATATGATCAACATGTACAAATACATAAGAGGTCCATATAGTGAACTTGGTGTTGAGTTATTCACTTTAAGGTCAACACTGAGGACAAGGGGGCACGTCTGGAGGAAAAGAGATTTCACCTCCAAATACGGAAAGGTTTCTTCACAGTAAGAGCTGTGAAAATGTGGAACAGACTCCCTCCAGAGGTGGTTCTGGCCAGCTCAGTAGATTGCTTTAAGAGAGGCCTGGATTCTTTCCTAAATGCACATAATATAACTGAGTACTAAGTTTTGTAGGTAAAGTTGATCCGGGGTAAATCCGATTGCCTTTCGGGGGATCAGGAAGGAATTTTTTCCCCTCCGGTAGCAAATTGGATCATCGCTCTGCTGGGGTTTTTTGCCTTCCTCTGGATCAACTGTGGGTATGGAGTTGGGTGTATGGGAGGATGTACTGTGTTTTACTTTGTTTTATTTTTTTATTTTTTTATGGTTGAACTGGATGGACTTGTGTCTTTTTTCAACCTGACTAACTATGTAACTATGTAACTATGTAACTATGAAGCTAGGACCCTTTACTTCTGAAAAACGCACATTATCATGCGGGGTCCCTCAAGGATCTCCCCTGTCGCCGATGTTATTCAACATCTATGTGCGTCCTCTTTTCGAAATCATCAGCAGCCAAAAACTGCTATATCACTCATATGCAGACGACACGCAACTGTACTTCCGCATTTGCAATAAAAAGGATCACCACCTCAATCTAGAGACTTGTCTCTCTTTGATAGAGGACTGGATGACAAAGAGTTATCTCAAACTCAACGGAGCGAAAACAGAACTTCTTCTGTTTCACGCCAAGCGTAGGAATCAATCGGCAACAACCTGGATCCCCTCGCCTATTCTGGGCAAAATCATCACCCCTAGCGCCGAAGTCAAAAGTCTTGGGGTCATCTTTGATTCCGACATGACAATGAACGCACAAATAGGGTCAGTAGTCAGCGGATCTCACCATCTGCTGCGCCTACTATGCAGACTCACTCCTTTTATTCCCAAGAAAGACATAGCGGTCGTGGTGGGAGCGATTGTAAACTCCAGACTGGACTATGCAAATGCCCTTTACCTCGGACTCCCCAAGTACCAAATCGCTCGTCTTCAAGTCGTTCAAAATACGGCCGCCAGACTTGTGACTGGGAAAAAACCCTGGGAATCAATCTCACCTTCACTGAGATCCCTTTACTGGCTACCAGTTAAAGACAGAATCACCTTTAAAGCACTCTGTCTAACGCATAGATGTATCCATGGGAATGCTCCCCATTATCTATGCGAAAAATTTCACAATCCCAATCGTATTCTACGATCCACCAATCAAAATCGGCTTCAGATACCGAAAGCCAGATACAAGTCCAAAGGAGACAGGAGATTCGCTGTCAAAGGTCCCAGACTATGGAACGCCTTACCAGCCAGCATTCGGCTGGAGGAGAACTACTTAGTCTTCAGGAGAAAGATTAAGACTCATCTCTTTTGATCTCAAAGGAGACAGGAACAACAAGCGCCCAGAGGCGATTTACTTCGCATGTGCTGCGCTATATAAGTTTTCATTCATTCATTCATTCATTTTTTTCATTCATTCATTCATTCATTCATTCAGGGTCCCCAGAGAGCATACCTCTTACATCAGGGTCCCCAGAGGACCTCCCCATACATCAGGGTCCCCAGAGAGCCTCCCCCTTACATCAGGGTGCCCAGAGAGCCTCCCCCTTACATTAGGGCCCCCAGAGGACCTCCCCATACATCAGGGTCCCCAGAGAGCCTCCCCATACATCAGGGTCCCCAGAGAGCCTCCCCCTTACATAAGGGCCCCCAGAGGACCTTCCCATACATCAGGGTCCCCAGAGAGCCTCCCCATATATCAGGGTCACCAGAGAGCCTCCCCATATATCAGGGTCACCAGAGAGCCTCCCCCTTACATCCGGGTCCCTAGAGAGCCACCCCCTAGCGCAGAAGAGGAGGGAGGGGAATCCTCCTCCGCTTTGAATGCTGAACAGGAAGTGAGTTGTGGCTGTGATGTCACTGGTTGCTAGAAGCTAAGGGGCTCTAACAACCAGTGCCCAAGAGTAGAGTAAGGTGGAGGCGGGGCAGAGCCGGAGCCAGTGCTTTAAGTACTTAAGTCTTTAAACTTGGGCCTTAAGTCTGTAAACTTGCTGAACATTTTCACTGGCAAATTACACACTTGCTGAGCATTTGAAGCACAAGGCTGTATTCAGCCCCTGAGCCACAGTTTAGAGACCATCGACCGAGAAAAATGCAGCAGAAACCCAATATCACCTGTTCTTCAAGCTCTTGTTCCAGACACTGGATGAGTTCATCCTTCTCCTGCACTAAGACTTCCAGTTCTTGGCTCTTCTTGTACCACCTCATCTCAGATTCGCTGGTCTGCACATTGGCCGCTCTCAGCTTTTCTTCCATGATTTGGACCTAAAATAACGAGAATATATGAGTAACGAGAGTCCACACAACGATTTAAGTTTAAACTGACCACAACCAGCTTTATAGCATTTTCCATTCATTTAAGGTACATAAACAGCATTTCCAATATACAAATAACTCACAGATACCTACAGAAAAAAAAAAAAAACATAAAGCATAAATTCTATGTGGACAGCATGCCCAAGGAGTCAGACAAGTGAGCAGGAGAACCAAGCTGGAGTTCAGAGTTTTCTAGAAGTTGTAAAATAGATACATGGGAAGGCCTGTAACCCGAAAACAAAAAAACAAAAACAAAATTAATAATATTTTGTGATCAGGTGGGTGAATAAAAAATATTAATAAGATAACAAATTATCAAGTACATAAAGAAACTCACAAAGTTACTGTTCTAAAGTGCAAAAAATACAAAAATCTTAATGTATTAAGAAAAATGGCCTAATAAGGTTTTTAACCCATCAGATATACAGGTCATTCTCAAAAAATTAGCATATTGTGATAAAGTTCATTATTTTCTGTAATGTACTGATAAACATTAGACTTTCATATATTTTAGATTCATTACACACAACTGAAGTAGTTTAAGCCTTTTTATTGTTTTAATATTGATGATTTTGGCATACAGCTCATGAAAACCCAAAATTCCTATCTAAAAAAATTAGCATATTTCATCCAACCAATAAAAGAAAAGTGTTTTTAATAAAAAAAAAAGTCAACCTTCAAATAATTCTGTTCAGTTATGCACTCAATACTTGGCCGGTAATCCTTTTGCAGAAATGACTGCTTCAATGCGGCGTGGCATGGAGGCAATCAGCCTGTGGCACTGCTGAGGTGTTATGGAGGCCCAGGATGCTTCGGTAGCGGCCTTAAGCTCATCCAGAGTGTTGGGTCTTGCGTCTCTCAACTTTCTCTTCCCAATATCCCACAGATTCTCTATGGGGTTCAGGTCAGGAGAGTTGGCAGGTCAATCGAGCACAGTAATACCATGGTCAGTAAACCATTTACCAGTGGTTTTGGCACTGTGAGCAGGTGCCAGGTCGTGCTGAAAAATGAAATCTTCATCTACATAAAGCTTTTCAGCAGATGGAAGCATGAAGTGCTCCAAAATCTCCTGATAGCTAGCTGCATTCACCCTGCCCTTGATAAAACACAGTGGACCAACACCAGCAGCTGACATGGCACCCCAGACCATCACTGACTGTGGGTACTTGACACTGGACTTCAGGCATTTTGGCATTTCCCTCTCCCCAGTCTTCCTCCAGACTCTGGCACCTTGATTACCGAATGAGATGCAAAATTTGCTTTCATCCGAAAAAAGTACTTTGGACCACTGAGCAACAGTCCAGTGTTGCTTCTCTGTAGCCCAGGTCAGGTGCTTCTGCCGCTGTTTCTGGTTCAAAAGTGGCTTGACCTGGGGAATGCGGCACCTGTAGCCCATTTCCTGCACACGCCTGTACACGGTGGCTCTGGATGTTTCTACTCCAGACTCAGTCCACTGCTTCCGCAGGTCCCCCAAGGTCTGGAATCGGTCCTTCTCCACAATCTTTCTCAGGGTCTGGTCACCTCTTCTCGTTGTGCAGCGTTTTCTGCCACACTTTTTCCTTCACACAGACTTCCCACTGAGGTGCCTTGATACAGCACTCTGGGAACAGCCTATTCGTTCAGAAATTTCTTTCTGTGTCTTACCCTCTTGCTTGAGGGTGTCAATGATGGCCTTCTGGACAGCAGTCAGGTCGGCAGTCTTACCCATGATTGCGGTTTGGAGTAATGAACCACGCTGGGAGTTTTTAAAAGCCTCAGGAATCTTTTGCAGGTGTTTAGAGTTAATTAGTTGATTCAGATGATTAGGTTAAGAGCTCGTTTAGAGAACCTTTTCATGATATGCAATTTTTTGAGATAGGAATTTTGGGTTTTCATGAGCTGTATGCCAAAATCATCAATATTAAAACAATACAAGGCTTGAACTACTTTAGTTGTGTGTAATGAATCTAAAATATATGAAAGTCTAATGTTTATCAGTACATTACAGAAAATAATGAACTTTATCACAATATGCTAATTTTTTGAGAATGACCTGTAAGTGCTAAAGAAAAAATGTGAATATAGACACATTTTTTTTTTATTATTAAAGTTCTTTATTTTTGTTTCTATATTCACATTTTTTCTTTAGCACTTATATCTGATGGGCTAAAAACCTTATTGGGACATTTTTCTTAATATATTACGTTTTTTGTAATTTTTGCACTTTAGATCAGTAACTTTGTGAGTTTTTTGATGTACTTGATAATTTGTTATCTCGTTATTTATTATTTTTTAATCACCCACCTGATCACAAAATATTAATTCATTATTATTTTTTTTTTGGTACATATTAATTAATTATTATTTGTAAAAAAAAATTAAAGTTTGATTATTCACTCACTTCATTAAGTTTTTAGGTTTTTTTTGCGCATCTTTTTTGTGTATATAGAATGTTCATGAATTAAAGCTGAGGTTCACCCTAAATATAGTCTTTCTCATGTGATCCAGCATACTGGCGTCAGCGCCAGTATGCTGTTTTTTTTTTTTTAATCCCCTACTTACTGTATTATCTTCATATTTAATTTCTTTCCCCAATCAGAGGGGGTTTTCCCTCGCAGGGCATGCTGGGGGAGAGTATTTCTTGAGGACGCCAGCGGGGCGTCAGGGGTTCGTGCAAGGTTGGTTCCGGTTGCGGCACCCACCTTTTGGGTGTGCGCACATCACGGCCCCGGTGAGATAGCCTACCGGGCCAGGGAACACGGGCTACGCAGAGTTTCTGACTCTGGGCCCACATGGCCTGGAGCGACTAAAGCTGCAAAGGGGCCCCAGTGACTTACTGGGACCCTACTCCTGTGAGAAGATCCCAAGTGAGTTGTGCTGTTCGGTGGGGAGTCATTCTGAGGAGGTGATCCAATAGGGCCTTGGTGAACCATCGGGGATCAAGGTATCTGAACACTGGGAGTTTGTTATTTGGCAACGTGTCAGTCAGTGACCTGAAAAGTTGTGGACTATCTGAAGATAATTCAGTCAGATGCTTACTGAGAAGGAATTGCTCCGTCAAGTTACTTTTCCAGAGCACGGGCCTGTGGCAGAGGCAAATTCTTCCAAACTCTATTGAACCAAGCCTGTGGCAGAGGCTTGTTTTCCTTCTCAGGGTTCCGAGCAGCATCCCGGCTGCCAGTTCTGTGAGAGAGACTGTCCGGGTGTGCCATACCCACTCCGGCTGGAGTGGCGACGTATTGAGAAAGTAAAAATCGAAGCAGGATTGCTTCTACAATATTGAGGCCTGAAATCTGCAACTTCTTTCTTCACCACTATCCTGTCTTCACCTGAAGTTACCCGTTGCCATGTTGGCAGAATAAAAGCACAGAAAACAACATGTTGCTGACTGGACATTTAATTATTGCTCACTTAACCTGCTTTCATCATACCCCTAGACATGCTAAGGTAACACGCCGATCCCAAATCAAACCAGCGGCTTCTGCGTGGGTAGCACTACACTTAAATTATGGAAGACCTGTATTAAATAATTTAGTACAAGAGATGCCAAACTGTTTCTATGGTTGAGGCCTAGCATGCAGAACCATGAAACTGCCTGAAGCATACCTCCCAACTTTTTGAGATGGGAATGAGGGACACCTTGTTGAGCGGGGGAGTTCCGCGGATCTGAGTTGTTGAGCAGGGGGGGGGGGGGTTCGCTGATCACAGTTGTTGAGCGGGGGGGTTGCGGGATCTGAGTTGTTGAGCGGGGGGGTTTGGCAGATCAAAGTTGAGCGGGGGGGGTTCCTTCCTCGGGATCTGAGTTTTTGAGCAGGGGGGGGTCTGGCAGACCAAAGTTGTTGAGCGGGGGGGTCGCAGGCCTGCGGGATTTACCGCGAATCGTGGGATATTCCCGCAAAATCCAGGACGGGTGGGAGGTATGATGAAGAGCTGATAAAAAGGCACACACAGACTGTTCATTGGCACAGATACCAGAATACCACCAATAATAATAATAGTAGATCATAGATCTGTGGAACTAAAAACAGGGGTAATTGAAAACAAGACAGAATAGTTAATAAAAATGGAGAATGCAAACTCTGGTGCAGCTCTCCATAGAAACCAATCAGCTTCCTGGTTTTATTTTTAAAGCTTAATTGAACAAACCAAAATTAGAAGCTGATTGGCTACCATGCACAGCAGCACCAGATTTTGCACTTTCCAGTTTTAGTAAATCAACATCTAAGTGACATAAAGGAGTCTTAAGAGTTTTAAAAGGTCTTATCCATTTCCATTTCTTCGACTGATTTATCATCATTCCAAAAATAAGTAATATGCATTCTGCTTTGCATGTACTGTGATCAAACTAGATGGTGTAGAACGGTGACTGATTAATGCACCGAGGAGCTCCAAATCGGTAGTAGCAGCTATAATCATAATACATCTGTAGTTTTGGCTACACTATTTCTCTTGAAGGCCATATGAAAAATGCTCAGCACCATGGCCAACAGCAAACATATCCCTGATTTATTGGTGAACAGAAGCCGTGACAAGTAGAATTCCTGTGCTTCTTTGGACCACTGCCAGAGGGCCATTAAATATCCTTGAAAGCCTTGTATTTATTTAGTGGAATCTCATAGTAGTAAAACTAAATATATCCTTTTAAAGTCAAAATGAAGGCCCCTTCCATCTGTTCTATGTGTCCTCTGACATTCCTAAAACATAAACTTAATTGTTTATCTGTGGAGAAGAAAAGTTTAAAGAGTTTAAATAGGTGGCAAGTCCAACACTGGCAAGGCAATAACGTGAACCTGACACCTCAACGCAGTGGTCATTGTGTAGGCTTTTTTCAACATGTTGGTTCTTTAGGAATGAAAGACATAACTGAAATATAAAGTACTTAGTTACGTCAACCTTGGGGAATGTCTCTGAGCTGTACTGCCGACTTAGCTTAAAGGGCGGCTATTTTCCCCAAAAGTGACGTATAAAGAGCAGCTCAGTGGATGATGGGCTTGCTGCAGCAAGATGATGATGATGGTGATGATGGAATTGTTGGAGCAAGATGATGAGGATGGCGTTTTGCTTTTAGGCCAAAAAGTTTAATTTTGGTCTCATCTGACCAGAGCACCTTCTTCCACATGTTTGCTGTGTCCCCCACATGGCTTCCTACAAATTGCAAATGGGACTTTCTTTGAACAATGTCTTTCTTCTTGCCAGTCTTCCATAAAGGCCAGATTTGTGGAGAGTGCGACTAATAGTTGTCCTGTAGACAGATTCTCTCACCTGAGCTGTGGTTCTCTTGCAGCTCCTCCAGAGTTACCATGAGCCTCTTGGCTGCTTCTCTGATTAATGCTCTCCTTGCCCTGCCTGTCAGTTTAGGTGGACGGCCATGTCTTGGTAGGTTTGTCGTTGTGCCATACTCTTTCCATTTTCGGATGATGGATTGAACAGAGCTCCGTGAGATGTTCAAAGCTTGGGATATTTTCTTATACCCTGATCTTATTATAAACTTCTCCACAACTTTACCCCTGACCTGTCTGCTGTGTTCCTTGGCCTTCATGATGCTGGTCGTTCACTAAGGTTCTCTAACAAACCTCTGAGGGCTTCACAGAACAGCTGTATTTATACTGAGACTAAATCACACACAGGTGGACTCTATTTACTAATTAGGTGACTTCTGAAGGCAATTGGTTCCTCTAGATTTTAGTTGGGGGTATCAGAGTAAAGGGGTCTGAATACAAATGTACACCACACTTTTCAGATATTTGCAAAAATATTTGAAAACCATTTATCATTTTCCTTCCACTTTACAATTATGTGCCACTTTGTGTTGGTCTATCACATAAAATCCCAATAAAATACAATTACGTTTTTGGCTGTAACATGACTTAGGCCTGGTTCACATTGGTACGATTTGAGATGCGATTTGAGATGTCAAATCGCATCTCAAATTGGCGGCATTTGCCAGCAATTGGCGGCAATGGCGCCGTCCTAATCAGTGCGACGCCGCATCTGCGGCGCTGCACCGATTTCAAAAAGTGGTTCCTGTACTACTTTTTGCAATTGCACAGATGTCTCTGAATTCGCGGCCGAAAAAAATTGGGACTGCCAGCGGGAGTGAAATCGTGCAAGTTCAGCTAAACTCGCACGGCTTCACTCCCACAGCCCAGTGTGAACCTGGGCAAAATGTGGAAAATTTCAAGGGGTATGATTACATTTTCAAGCACTGTATGTATCATTATGGGTCATTCTTGATTCTATTGCAGGCCAGTTGATCCAAAAATTATATATACAAAGCTTCCATATGTTCACGGCGCAGTTCAGAAGAATGATGATTAGCAGCCAACGCCACAAAATAGATACATTTTGCAAAACAGTGTACAAGAAAATAAGATGTAGTGCTAAATAAAATAGCAAAGAAACCATTTGAATTGGTTTGAAATGGTAGTATAAAACACCAAAATAGTTTGTGTGAACAACGGTCAGGGCCGTCTTAATAGCATCATGGGCCCCTGGGCACAGAAATGCTCTGGGGCCCCTACAACGATGACAGTGCAGGTAAACAGACATCAAGTAGGTAGGAGGCAGACTGCCTCCCCCTGTGTATCTATCTGGGGCCTTGGATGACGTTCTAGGGAACGAAACGCATCGGGACGGACCATTGACCCCACTGCTGGACATATTTAAGCACTTGTTATATTTCACCTAAAATGTGAGTGTAAATCTGTTTCAATAAATACTGCAAAGTAATATTTACAGAATTACGCTATGTGCACCTTTGTCTCCTTTTCTTTACTTTGCACTATTTGACACCCCTGGATGTTATATCATCAATATTTGGAAGTTCCTATCAGTACCACTCTATTGGTGTCTATGAAATCACTTCACATCAAGTATTATTCATAAGAATGCTCTAGGAGGTCCATAGATTTATCCTGTGTTGGAATTCGTTTGGATCCCTGGTACTATTTAAGCCTGAATGACCTGATAAGTATATACTTACTTGGGTCTAATCCCTCTGGTAAGCCTCTCATTATCATTAATTGGTGGCGGATCTTCTATGAATCACTTACCATCACAAGTCACAAATATCTGATCCATTGGAGTTTGTCACAGACTTTTTTTTATCTGCACCGTTGTTCACACAAACTATTTTGGTGTTTTATACTACCATTTCAAACCAATTCAAATGGTTTATTTTTCATTTTATTTAGCGCTACATCTTATTTTCTTGTTCAGGCCAGTTGATCGTCAGGATTGCTAATGTTTGATGGCTTATTGTTTTAGTGGAGTGATACCCTTTTTCCTTGAAACCTACAGGTGTACATGACCACAGGGAAAGCACTTTGACCTATAGAATTGACTTATTATCAGGGTCATGCTTAGGGTCTATAGCCCTCTGTATAGGCTTGGATCGGATGCTGACATTTACTACCATTATGCAGGTATGCTCAGTTAATACTATCACAGTCAAACAGAGCTTCCCTAGAAGCAAACATAGTAAATCTTTATTAGGAGACACCAGCATACAGAAAAATCTGTAGGAAAAGGAGCTTTAAAGCGGTTGTATACCTGTGATTAATTTAATTTTTTTCCTCCTGAAAGGCAAAAGCCATTATGAAATACTTACATCGGAACGAGGTGCGGAGAACTTACCTGGTCCACGCCGAGCGAGATGTCATCTTGACTCGGCGTGTCTTCCGGGTATCGCCACTCCAGCGATGTGATTGGCTGGAGCGGCGATGTCGTTACTCCCACGCATGCGCACGGGAGACTTCAGTCTGGCGGCCGCCGGCCCTTTAGCCGAGGGTCCCCGCTACGCATGCACCGCTGCAATCAGCCGCGCATTGCGGGGGGAATATCTCCTAAACCGTACAGGTTTAGGAGATATTTTTTATACCTACAGGTAAGACTTATTATAGGCTTACCTTTAGGTAAAAGTGGTAGTAAAGACTTTACTACCACTTTAATGACGTGTTGGTGAAACCAACTAGCTCTATTTTAACCCTAGAAAAGTATTTGGAGAATGCAGTCTTTGAGTTTTGGGAAGACACTGGCTGGGATTTTGTACCTCATCAATCTCCCATCTGAGTTCTGCATTTATTTTAAATTCCTAAAATGCAGCATGGGGGGGGGATACCAAGGTAAGGTGGAATGATAGAGGTAGTGAGGAATTCCTATAAAGGATTTTTTAAATCCCACATGAGAGGGTGAGGATTGTACTCTATAAAGTTAATTGTTATCCCAACATTTCATATTCCTGATATGCGCCTGCTGTACCATGTACAGTGGAACCTCGGAATGAGAGTAACACGGTTAACGAGCGTTTCGCAATACAAGCACTGTATTTCTTAAAATCCTAACTCGGTTTGCGAGTGTTGTCTCGCAAAATGAGCAGGATTCAGGTGAAAGCGGTGTGCAGTACTGGGTTTGGCCTGAGGTGTGGAGGCGCCAGAGCCGAAGGAAGCCAAACGGCGCCGATCACAGCAGATCAGCGCCGTTCGGAAATGCACGAAAAGGCCAGAGGCCAGCTCGACTGACCTTGGCAAACCTCGGCAATGGAGTCTCTCTGAGGTTTGCCGAGGTCAGCCGAGGTGTCCTCAGGCCTTTCTGGCTGTTTCCGAGGCTCGCCGGTGCCCCCCTGCCTCTAGTCGCATGCAGCATTGCATGCCATTGACGTCAATGCGGAACAAATTATTTTCGTTTCCATTGACTTCAATGGGGAAACTCGCTTTGATATGCGAGTACTTTGGATTACAAGCATTCTCCTGGAACAGATCATGCTCGTAATCCCAGGTTCCACTGTACTTGTATGAGAACGTTTCCTTTTCTATTTATATTGCTTCCTTTATGTGAAATCCCTGGTGTTCCTGCCAGTCCCTCTGCTTTCCTTATAAAAAGGAGAGCACAGCGTGGTCAGTTTAGCTGTGCCGAGAACAGAGGAAATGTTCTCACTTATAAAAAAGGGAAAAAAGGGATTTATGTTTTTTTTATATGTATACAAAAATGTTTTGCCTTTCTATTTTAAACTGAATGGGTTGTTTTACAAGGCGATCAATTACAATCACTTTAAAGCTTAACTAAAGGCAAAACTTACTCTTAGTTTTATATAGAGTGGAGAGGGATTTGAACACCTGTCAGGTTTTTATTGCTGTCTGTGCCCCCATTAGGGAGATTCACTCGCTCTATTTGTCCTGTTTACCATTATCGTTAAAAGTGAAAGCAAAAGAAAATGTCAAATTTTGGGTTGTCCCCAGAAAAGTAATTTGCAGGGATTTCACTTCCTGTTTAGCTATGGGACAGGAAGTGAAGGGAAATCTCTGCAATGGGACACAGATGCCGAACAAAAATCTTAAAGGGGTTATAACCCTCCCTTGCTCTAACCAAAATGAAAAAAAGTTTTACCTATATATACTGCGCTAATGAAAAACACCTGTTTGTACTTCTACTTAATATTCAATAAACATGCAAATGAGGTGAAACAAATGACAATGTAAAAACGAGACACACAAAAATGTCCACAGTAGCGCACTAAATTAATCTACAAATCTCCTAAATACTAGCATTGTGAAATGATCAACATAAAACACCCATACATAATAAAGTGTCCATATGGCATATCCAATATATATATATATATATATATGCTCCAACATATGCAAATCAATATGGTAATACAGTCCAACTAAAAGCGATGAAAAGATAGTGAAACAAAATCCTCTTGATCCATCAAAAGTGATGTGTGCCAATTCCACTCCTTGAAGTGAAGGAAGTAAACCCTGAAATCACAATTCCAATCTCTCCTATTACCCTTTTTTTTTGATGTCACAATGTAGAGTATAAGATTTCCTATCATCTGTGCCCAGTCTTGCCACACAGAGTAAATCCAGCTCTGAGTAATCCTCTTGTAATGTTCAGTGAGCATTAACAGAATTCCAGATAAAAACTTGCCAAATTATAAAGTCCGTTTCTCTGTTATTGCGTTCAGTGACAGGTTATTTACAAATCTGGCTTGGACAGGTTTATCATATGTTATGTTTTGTTTATCATAACATGAGGTGATCCAAAGTTCATTGTATATTACCAGGATGTGTTATGTGGGGGAGGGGTGGATTTCTCACTTTTTATACCTCATGTTATGATAAACATAACATAACATATGATAAACATGTCCTAGCTAGATATGTAAATAACCTGTCACTCAAAGCAAGAAGAGAGAAAACAGACTTTTTATCTAGGCAGGGTTTTATCTGGAAGGCTGTTCATTTTCACTGAACATTAAAAGAGGATTACTCAGATCTGGATTAACTCTGTGTGGCAAGACTGGGCACAGATGATAGGAAATCTTATACTCTACATTGTGACATCAAAAAACTATTTTTTTGGGGGGTTTACATCCACTTTAATCCTAAGCTCATGCAAAGTCTATGGAAAGTTTAGGACAAAGTTGTCAAACTATTACCAACATACAGACGGCTTAACCATATTCTCTCACTGCAGTCATGTGAAATAACTGTTAAATGTTCCATACAGACTACACAGCGATTACAGAAGGTTTCCATTTCACTGCTTTTCATTTAGTGGGAATTCAGCTTGTCCAGCTAGTGAAGATCATTGCCCCTTTATGCAAATATTCACAAAGTGATTTTGGAGTTCTTTCCAGCTGATTTGCATGATCCCACTCACTGCCCGGGATTCCACTTCCTGTCCGGGATCCCACTCACTGTCCGGGATCCCACTCACTGCGCAGGATTCCACTCACAATCCGGGATCCCACTCACTGCACGGGATTCCACTTACTGTCCGAGATCCCACTCACTGCCTGGGATTCCACTCACTGCCCGGGATCCCACTCACTGCCCGGGATCCCACTCACTGCCCGGGAGCTGATTCGCATGATCCCACTCACTGCCCGGGATTCCACTCACTGCCCGGGATTCCACTCACTGCCCGGGATCCCACTCACTGCCCGGGATCCCACTCACTGCCCGGGAGCTGATTTGCATGATCCCACTCACTGTCCGGGATCCCAATCACTGTCTGGGATCCCACTCCCCGTGCTTCCTAGTGGGCCTGTGACTGATCGTCTGTTCCCTGACATAGAGACGTCAGTGACGTCATACGCCAGCCACGCCCCACTACAGTAAGAAACACACATTAGGGAACACGTAACCCCTTTAGTGCCCCCTACAGGTAAACCCCCTCACTGCCAGTGTCATTTTCACAGTAATCAGTGCATTTTTATAGCACTGTTTGCTGTAAAAATAACAATGGTCCCAAAATAGTGTCAAAAGTGTCCGATGTGTCCGCCATAATGTCGCAGTCACGATAAAAATCACTGATTGCCCCTATTACTAAATGATAAAAATGCCATATTTTGTAGGCGCAAACCAATCAATATACACTTATTGCGATTTTTTTTACCAAAAATATGTAAAAGAATACGTATTGGCCTAAACTGAGGAAAAATATTTTTCTTTTTCAAAATTGGCGCTCTATTTTTGTTTCTAGCGCAAAAAAATAAAAAACGAGGTGATCAAATACCACCAAAAGAAATCTCTATTTGTAGGAAAAAAATGATATCAATTTTGTTTGTCAGTTAAAGCAACGCAGTGGCGAATCACAAAAAGGGGCCTGGTCCTTTAGCTGCATAATGGTCCGGGGCTTAAGTGGTTAAAGTCCCAAAGGTTTTTTCTTTCTCAGTTGTATCAGCTTTACCTGTGGTCATGTGACTCTATGCAAATGTAAGGTTAATGCAGAAAAAATAGTTACCCATTTAACGTGGGTTAATCAGAAGCCAAGCCTACTCTGGGTTAATCAGAGGCCTAATCTAGGTTTTTCCCATGCTGGCTGTAAAAATGGGTTTACGCCATGCAATCAGCAAAGGTGTTTTGTTTTCTATACTGTACATTAACAGCTCTTTCACACAGGCAGCAGTCTCTACCACTGTCTGAAAAGTGATCCTCTGCAAATCGCTTTTCAGAGGGCAGTAGATCAGCGGCAATCCTGCTGTCTCCTAATTGTGCGGGGGCGTGGCCGTTCTCTGCAATATCTCTGCACAGAGCAGGGAAGTATACTAGGGTGACCACATTTCCAAACTACCATTCAGGGACACCCAGGGCACTTTGAAGGAATTTGGGGGCCCCAAGCAAAATAGGGGCCCCCAAACACGCAAAGCTTACGTTAGAGCTGCAAACATTTTTTACACCCATGTTCTTACTCCTCCCCACTCCCTAGTCCATATATTTTTCTATTCTCACCTCCCCTTCTTCCCTGTAGGACTGCCACTGTAGCGTGGCTGAGCTCCTCTTCCTCTTGTCAGTCCGGTGTTCTATCATTATGGGTCCCCAGTCTCCTATCAGATAGTGCCCAGTACCGCGCGGTACAGGAGATTCAGTTTCCTGTGTTCCCGGCCGGACTGAAAGGAAGTGAGCGCTCAGTGTGCACTTCCTGTCAGTCCGGCCGAAAACAGGAAACTGAATCTCCTGTACCACGCGCGGTACCCGGCCGGACTGACAGGACTCCAGGAGGAAGGAAGAGGAGCTTGGCCACACTACAGCCTGGGAAGGGAAAGTTGGGGGCCCCAGGCTAGCTCGGGAGCCCCAACCAATTGTTTGTTTTGCCTGTCCTGTAGCAACGGGTCTGGGGACACCCTCCCTTCCCAAAAATCAGCTTGTGCTGTAACAAATCACAGCACAGTGATTGGACACAAGAGGAGGGATTTAAGATTTCTCCAATCACAAGCAGGGGGCGGGATTGTGCTTCTCCAGGCATTCCCGGCCAGGATAAGTACTGTCAGTGAGTAAAGCGGTGATGTGGCGGCCTTTTTTGTGGGCATCAGATTGGCCTGGGGGGTAGCTGTGTCAGTTTCATTCCGGGACACTGTATTGTCCTGGAATGAATGTTCCCGGGACAGACCTGCAAAATGCGGGACTGTCCTGGGCAATCCGGGACACATGGTCACCCTAAAGTATACACCTCTTTTTATTTTAGATATAAAATGAGTATGTAAAGTGTTACTAAACCCACAACAGTATAATCACTCTGTATGTGGAACCTAAGGGGTTAATGCTCCTCATTGTGTAAAAAGGTATAAACAGTGCGGTATATTCGGAATACTCCGCTGCACTTTCAAGCGGAACGGCTACGTTTTGTTTGTAGCCGACATACAGATTCCGGCTCTCCAAGGGATCACTCCAGCGGCGCCACGTGACCGTGATGACATCAACGCGTTTTGCAACGGCAAGTCACGTATCTTCGTCTGGACGGGAAGGGGGCAGGCAAACACCACTCCCTTTTATCTTCAATCCTATCATGGTGAAGCCACCCCTCCTAAAACATCCGACTGAACTGATGAAACAACCTGAAGACATGTGTGAAAGGGGCCTAATACCACTTTAAGTGCCAAAACGAAATGTAATGATAAATCCCTCAAATATTGCTTTCCTACAGGGATAGTGTTTACCTGACAACAAGAAAGTTCTAGGAACTGCTTGACGTAGGCCGGCATGTGTCGGTTTTATAACGGCAAAAGATTTACCATTGACTTTACAGCCCAGTGACATTCTGTTTGGCCAACGCCTAAGAGGTGTTTAGGATTATGGTATTTTCCAGAAGAAAATGTCTTGGCAAGTTCTATTTGAGTAAAGTGAATCATGCAGTAAACATAAAATGTTAGAATACCAAAAAAATATGTTTTTTTTTTTACAAAAAGATAATGAAAAAAAATTAAAGTAATACAAATGATAATTAAAGTGACACAAAACAAGGTAAAACACAAATAAAAATAACACTAAGGGCCGGTTTACACTAATCGCTGGACTGCAGAGCAGCGGCTGGTGTGCTATACAATCTGAGTTCAGTGGAGTGATGAAGAGCTGAGCTTGGCGGATTGCACTTTTTTTTAAAAAACAAACTTTATTGAGATGTCACACAGACATTTCATAAAATTCCCGGACCCAGCTGTTGCACTTCTTAATCTAAAATTTCCAGAATTGGCCCAACGTCAGTTCAAGCTTCTCCTGCAAAGTACAATAGCGGCCTAACAAGTTATCGCTAAGGCGTGGAAGGTCCCTACCCTCTGTTTCTTTGCGGTTAAAAATAAAGTAACGTAAGCCATGATACATGTAAAAATAAAAGCAGTTGTTACGGACAGAGTGGCTAAATATGAAGCCCTCTGGGCACAATGGGTGACACCCTACAGTATCTCCCACCTAACTTTCGCAAGTCCCTTTTGCCCTCATGACTAGCAACTTTCTTGAGTTTTCTCGGAACTGCATTTTAGGTCTCCTCTAGAAGTACCTGGGGTCCTCCTCACCCTTCTTTTTTTTTTGCTTACTTCATTCTCTTTCTTCTTTCAGCCTTTCTCTTTCCTCCTATTTTCACTTAAAGTGGAGTTCCACACATTTTTTTTTATGTTTGTCTGTGCTGCATGCCCTAATCTCATAGTGTTCAGAATGGACAATTATTATTTATTTTGTTGCTTGTAAATACCTTTATTTTGTAGTCCTTCATTACTTCCTCCTCCTTTTTAGCTTAGGATATTAAGTTACATGGCTATTTGCAAGGGTTTCTGGGATAGGCATCATGTTTCCCAGTAGTCCTTGCAAACCTGACTGAAACCTATTACATTGCTTGTGCAGCACTGTGCATGTGCGAGATATGCAAAGCTGAAATCCAGGAAGTCATACAGTCTGGCTTCATGATGCCCACACTTAAGATGGCCACGGTAAATTTCTAGATTATAAACTAAATGCTGTAACAACCTAACAAAACGGACCTTAGTTTACAGACTAACTTTACTAGAATACATTAAGCTTGTGTATTACAGGGGTATTTATATTTAAAAAGTGAAATTGTGGGTGGAACTCCCCTTTAAGCCCTGTACACAATCGGATTGTCTGATGAAAACAGACCGATGGACCATTTTCATCGGACAAACCGATCGTGAGTGGGCCCCGTCGGTTTGTTTTCCATCAGTGAAAAAAAATAGAACATGTTTTAAAATTTTCCTATGGATAAAAAAACGATAGAAAAAAACAATCGTCTGTGTGGAAGTCCATCGCTCAAAAATCCACGCATGCTCAGAATCAATTCATCAAGCATTGAACTTAATTTTTCTCAGCACGTCGTAGGCCTCGTACACACGAGGCAATCGATTTGTTCAAAACGGTCTGTCCGACCGATTTGAACAAATCTGTCTGCTGGCATTTTGGTTTGCTCGCGTGTACGCCGCCACATCACCGCACCAGGAAGTAAAACACTTCCGCGCATGCGTCGAAATCATTTGGCGCGTGTGCGAGAAGACATGTCTGCTGGTTAGCATACTAACCAGCAGACATGTCGGGCGGACGGGTTCCCACCCGATAGATTTCAAAGCATGCTTTGAAATCTGTCGGGTGGCCAAATCCGTTGGCTTGCCTGTACACACGGTCGAATCTGTCTGCTGGGACGGTCGGGCCGACCGTTTCCAGCAGACAGATTTGATCGTGTGTACGAGGCCGTAGAGTTTAACGTCACAGCGTTGGACACGGTCGGATTTTTGACTGATGGTGTGTAGGCAAGACTGATAAAAGTCAGCTTCATCAGATATCCGACGAAAAAATCCATCGGATTAGATTCCATCAGATATCTGATTGTGTGTACAGAGCTTAACTCTTCTCATTAAACTCCCCTCTCTTCTGGTAGCCAACTAACAATGGAGGCCAATGTCGTCCATTTGAGCGATAGACTATAGGCACCATTTCTGAACACCCCCCCCCCCTCTTTTTTTGTTACCTTTTTTTTTTCCTTTCAAGACTGCATTATCCTCAATTAGACGGGTTAATCCTCCCCTTTCCTTCCCTTCATTAGTGAAGTTTGAAGCTCCAAGTTCTGGGCGCACATGCTCCACTAATTCGGCATTACGTAAAACTCTTCTCTCACTATATCCTGGCATATCCTGACTTGCCCTCTATAAATGATTATGCATGGCCTACACCAGGGGTCCTCAAACTATGGCCCTCCAGTTGTTCAGGAACTACATTTCCCATCATGCTCAGTCATGTCTGTGAATGTCAGAGTTTCACAATGCCTATGCAGGGGCAGACTGACCATTGAGTCACTCGGGCACTGCCCGAGGGCCCCATGACACTATGGGCCCCATCAGGGTTGCCAGGCTCAGTAAAACCAGGGACAGTATGTAAAAATCTATGTTTTTTTTTTTTTTACATCTGTCCCTGATTTGTCCGAAACTGACATGCTTTTGATGTGAAAATTCAGAGATTTTAGCTGCCCTGCCTCCTGGCGTGGTGGCCCCATAATCTTCTATTACCCGGGGGCCCCATGAGTTGCCAGTCCGCCCTTGTTCCTATGTATGATTTGCACTTTCTTTCTGCTCTCTTGGATCCTCCTAAGGCCCGTACACATGATCAGATACCCCGACTACAATTGTGTGATGGAAGGGTATTGTCGGATATTGTCTGTGTGCTCCATCGGACAATTGTAGCGGCAATTGATGGGCACACTGGCAGCATCTGATGGGGCACAGTAGTGGAAATTGATGGGCACACTGGCAGCATCTGATGGGGCACAGTAGTGGCAATTGATGGGCACACTGGCAGCATTTGATGGGACACAGTAGCGGCAATTGATGGGCACACTGGCAGCATCTAATGGGGCACAGTAGCGGAAATTGATGGGCACACTGCCAGGATTTGTTGGGGCACAGTAGCGGCAATTGATGAGCACACTGGCAGCATGCTATGGGGCACAGTAGCAGCAATTGATGGGCACACTGGCAGTAACTGATAGGGTACAGTAGCAGCAATTGATGGACACACTGGCATCATCTGATGGGGCACAGTAGTGGCAATTGATAGGCACACTGGCAGCATTTAATGGGGAACAGTAGCAGCAATTGATGGGCACACTGACAGCATTTGATGGGGCACAGTAGCGGCAATTGATAGGCACACTGGCAGCATCTGATGGGGCACAGTAGCTGCAATTGATGGGCACACTGGCAGGATTTGTTGGGGCACAGTAGCGGCAATTGATGGGCACACTGGCAGCATGTTATGGGGCACAGTAGCAGCAATTGATGGGCACACTGGCAGCAACTGATGGGGCACAGTAGCAGCAATTGATGGGCACATTGGCAGCATCTGATGGGGCACAGTAGCCGAACTTGATGGGCACACTGGCAGCATCTGATGGGGCACAGTAGCAGCAATTGATGGGCACACTGGCAGCATCTGATGGGGCACAGTAGTGGCAATTGATAGGCACACTGGCAGCATTTGATGGGGCACTGTAGCGGCAATTAATAGGCACACTGGCAGCATCTGATGGGGCACAGTAGCAGCAATTGATGGGCACACTGGCAGCATCTGATGGGGCACAGCAGCAGCAATTGATGGGCACACTGGCAGCATTTGATGGGCACAGTGGCTGTGTTTGATGGCACAGTGGCAGCAATTTATGGGTAGAGTGGCTGTGTCTGCAGTAGCTGCATTTGATGGGCATTTTTTTAGTTTGTTTGCATCCCCCAAAAGATTTTGAGCACCAGCCACCACTGCCTGGAAGGTGACAACCCACGCACGTGCTGCTTCTGCTACAACCCCCTTTAATTCCTACACACGTATACACCGAGACTTCATGTAGGGAACTTACTGTAATGTAACATTATTTGTCAATTACAAGACAGCTGACAGATGCAACATAAACGTTATTTACAATTACCTGCTCATACGCTTGTTCTGCCCGCCGATTTGCGTCAATCACTTGTCTTTCCAGCTGCTGCATCTGCACAAGAAAGAATAAGTGTTGATTATTCAGTAATTACTTAGACAATCCAACTTTGAAGTCCTGGTAATGAAGGGTGACTTTATTAATGAGCTTCTAATCGCGATGAAAGCCTCCGTGTATTACAGGAGAAGCATGAGCGCTTTTAAAGAATGGCAATCTGCAGTTCAAATATGAAGCATATTGAATTGTAGGATTCATTCGCAAGATAAATAACAATACGCAGTGATGCGAAAATCTAGATAGAGGGACAGGGGCCGTATGTGGCCCCCCTGCCTGTTCCTGTGTCCCTAGACTATTCATAGTGTAACCAGCATACATAGATCAGACTCTCATGCCACGTACACTCGATCAGATTTTCCGACGGGAATTGTGTGTTGTCAGACTGTTGGCCGAAAATCTGACCGTTTGTACGCTCCATCGGACAATTGTTGTTGGATTTTCCGCAGACAAAAGTTGAATGGCGTGCTTTTAAATTTTTTCCGTGGACAGCGGCCTGTTCGTGTGTACACAAGTCTGTCGAAGAAAAGTACAAACACGCATGCTCGGAAGCAATGCTCACCAAACACAGCATTAGCAGAGAGGACCCAAAAGGTGGCACTAAAGAACTGAAAAACCACGTAGTAGGTCTAGTTCGTCACTACATTTGTGTTTGTTGGCCGACAATCGTGTGCAGTTTGTATGCAAGACAAAATCCAGGCACACGCCCTTCAGACAAACGTGCAACACTTTGTCAGCGGAAAATCCAATCGTGTGTACAAGGCTTTAGTCAGTATGGTATAATATTGAGTTGCCCCCCCCCCCATTACAGCTATAACAGCTCCAACTCTTCTGGGAAGGCTGTCCACAAGGTTTAGGAGTGTGTCTATGGGAATGTTTGACCATTCTTCCAGAAGAGCATTTATGAGGTCAGGCACTGATGTTGGACGGGAAGGCCTGGCTCCCAGTCTCTGCTCTAATTCAACCCAAAGGTGTTCTATTGGGTTGAGGTCAGGACTCTGTGCAGGCCAGTCAAGTTCCTCCACTGCAAACTCGCTCATCTGTGTCTTTATGGACTTTGCTTTGTGCACTGGTGTGCAGTCATGTTGGAAGAGGAAGAGGCCATCCCCAAACTCTTCCCACATAGTTGGGAGCATAAAATTGTCCAACATGTCTTGGTATGCTGACACCCTAACAGTTCCCTTTACTGGAGCTAAGGGGCCAAGCCCAACCCCCCTCCTCCAAATGATTTGAACCAGTGCGCAAGGCAAGGTCCATAACATTGGTGTGCATAGCCTATTGCATTAGGGTGAGCACTCCAGAGCACACACACGTGTGTGTATATCAGCAGAGCAGTGGACGGTGTCAGTAGGGCAAAGATTGTCAGTAGGGCAGTGGACGGTGTCGGTAGCTTTTTCATTTTTTTATTTTTATGGTTTGTTTACCTATTTATTTATTATCATTTGTATTCATTTTTTTAGGAGCCCCGTTATGGGGCATTGGTGCAATATCAAGGATCTAAACAGACCCCTAATGTCTCACTTTTGAGACAGAGAAATAAACTGAGGACAGAGATTCCCCAGTCCCTTTCTCTACAGACTGTAGTAAACATAGTTTACTATGCTTCAGTTAAAGGGGTTGTAAAGGAATAATTTTTTTCCCTAAATAGCTTCCTTTACCTCAGTGCAGTCCTCCTTCACTTACCTCATCCTTCCATTTTGCTTTTAAATGTCCTTATTTCTTCTGAGAAATCCTCACTTCCTGTTCTTCTGTCTGTAACTCCACACAGTAATGCAAGGCTTTCTCCCTGGTGTGAAGAAAGCCCCTTGAGGGGGCGAGCAGGAGTGTCAGGATGCCCACTATTACACAGCTCCTTTCTCTATCTGCAAAGTAGAGAGTGTCCTGACCCTCCTGCTCGCCCCTCCCCCTCAAGAGGCTTTCTCCACACCAGGGAGAAAACGAGAAAAAGAGTTTAACCGCTCCAAAGTCCCAGAGAACTAGATGACTGAATCCAAACACTTGAGTACCAGCGCTGCAATGATATGCAAGATTTGTAGAAAAAAACTAGGATGGCCGCACTCCAAAAACAATGTTGTTGCTTTTTAATAAAACTGGTCACAAAACAAACATGTCACAGCAAAAAATCAGATGAAAAAGCTGATGCGTTTCACACTATCATACAGTGCTTATTCATAGCTTGTTTTGTGACCAGTTTTATTAAAAAGGAACAACATTGTTTTTGGAGTGCGGCCATCCTAGTTTTTTTCTACAAATCTTGCACCAGGGAGAAAGCCTCGCATTACTGTGTGGAGTTACAGACAGAAGAACAGGAAGTGAGGATTTCTCAGAAGAAATAAGGACATTTTAAAGCAAAATGGAAGGATGAGGTAAGTGAAGGAGGACTGCACTAAGGTAAAGGAAGCTATTTAGGGAAACATTTTTGATCCTTTACAACCCCTTTAAGAATGAAGACAGAAGCGATCGGTACTGATCACTTACTGTGTTCATTCAGAAAAGGAAGGGGCCAGCTATTTAAATATTTACCGGCCCTTTCTCCGCTCCTGAAAGGAGAGGAGGGAAACTGGCTGCACTGCAGGGTGGCTGGAAGCAGGGGGAATCAGGGGGAACTGGCACAGCGAGGGGTAATTAGGGTGTGCCCAGGCACACCCAGCATACCCTCTGCGCACGCCTATGGTCCATAAAGACATAGATGAGCGAGTTTGGGGTGGAGGAATGTGACTGGAAAAGGTGTCCGCATTGGAGGATTCCATTTACTTCCTGTGCCTATGACCTGGCTTCAGCTGAAAAGTGCCCCACTACCGGCCGAATAGCGCAGCTAAAACTATGGTAAAGCGCGGTCAGCTGGCAGTGTGAAATAGCTCTTGAGATAATTCAGCTTCACTCCATGCCAATATAAATATAGCCTAGAGAATGTACAGACCCCCTTCAGCACAGATGGACCTCCCCCTTCAGCACAGACACCCCCATTCTGCACAGACCCCTCCATTCAGCACAAATGGACCCCCCTTCAGCACAGACCCCTCCATTCAGCATGGACCCCCTTTAAGCACAGACCCCCCTTCAGCACAGATGAACCCCCATTCAGCACAAACCCCCCCCCCCTTTAGCACAGACGGACCCCTCCCCTCTCCCCATTCCATTCAGTACCTCAGATCAGCGTGGCACAGGCACAGCAGGTTCCCTCCCCCTATGTACATGTAGTGTCCCTTTTACTTTCTGTAGGGGCGTTACGCTAAAGTTAGTGGGGAATGAGAGACTTACGCAGCTCCCATTCACAATTTGTCAAATTGTGGCTGCTGATATTCCCCGAACTGTCCTGTAGGTCGGTCTGCATGCGAGGGGTGTGTTCCCACCCCTGGGTGGCAGTTGGCGCTAGAGGGGTTCTGGCGGACTCGTTTTCCTCAGCAGCCAATCAGAGAGGTTGGCACCCTCGCTAAGGCATGCTAAGGGAGGCTATATCTGGGGCAGCCGCCTTGGCCTGAGGGCCGTATTTGCTTTCTGCGGGGTCCGAGTTCCAGGTGCGGCACCCACCTTCAGGGTGTGTGCATCCATGGACCCCGCTACTGTGGCCTACCTGGCAAAAGTTGCGCACCATGCGGAGCTTCACTCTAATAGGAAGAGGGATCCCAGTAGCTGCTGGGTCCCAAACCTTTTCTGAAAGGATCCCAGGCTGGGAGCTGTACGGTGGGGGATTGGCTTGAGGAGAACCCGGAGGCAGGTGATCCAATAGGGCTTGAACGAACCATCGGGGATCCAGTGACTCTAACTAAATCTATTGAGAGGACTTGCTGATTTCAATTCACGCTCATTCAAGTACTAGGCCTGTGGCAGAGGGCCGAGCCAGGCCTGTGGCAGAGACCTGGTCCTCCCAACATTTGCAAGTGACGTTCCGGCTGCCAGGCCTGTGGCAGGGGTCTCTCCGGGGGCACTTTACCCATTCCGACTGGAGTGGTGACGAACTGAGTTCATCATTGCGAGGAGCAAGACTGCTCCCTTCTTCTTCTTCATATCCAAGGCCTGATACTCAAGCTCTCTCTCTTTTTGCTCATCAACCTTTCCTGTCCTGTACCATGTTGATGTTGGCCATGTTGGGCCTTGGAATACAGAATTGAAGAAAACCCAACTAAAGACTGGACATTCGCTCTCTACCGCAACTCACAAGTATCACCCCTAGACATCTGCCAGGTAACACAACATGCCGATCCCGCTTATACTCAGCAGCTCTTGAATGGGGTAGCGCTACATACACATAAACTCTGGAGGGGGAGGCGACTTCACTCTGCTCGCTGTGTCTGTGTGACATCCGCCACAGAACCACTGAGACAGCCCGCGGCCGCTTAAGAAGGGGATGGTTGGTCAGGTGCAGTGGTGTCAGCCTGCACCAGACTAGCCCCCGCCCCCCCTCCCTTGCAACGCCACAACCAGCAGCTCGCCTCTCTCTCCCTGTTCTAACCTGCCTGTCACCGCGGCGCTGTCACTGCTTCAGTAGCAGAGGGGTGTTCGTTCTTCACCTTCTCGATTTTCCAGCTGGGGTCAATTTCCCCCCCTTGCCCTATAGAGCGGACACCCATGCCTATGACAACTGCAAAATGTCGGACTTCCTGCCACTCTCTGTACCAGTGACATTGGTCACCAGGTTAAATACAGAAGATGAATGCCTACAGGCATAACACAGACAGCAATAAACACAGAACAGGGGTTCTAACCCTTCAACCTTGTATTCAAAGCAAAAAAAAAAAAAAGGAGATACACTTTATTAGTAACTGTTACTAAATACAGTATTTGTAAGGAACGATTGTTTGTTCTTGGCTTAGGCAGAGTTATATGGAACTGACTCATATGGCAATGTCACAAAACTGAGCAAAACAAAATCATTAAAATGACCATCAAATTCTCAGTAGCGCATCTGGGCTGCAGCCCGCGAATTCCTCATATTACCGATTTTATGGTTTATTTCCTTTGCAAGATGATAAATTCCCCTTGGACACTGAGTGCAACGTTTCATCATATGAATTTTCAGCAAGATTACTTACCAATTAAATAGCCCACAGAGTGGCCACAAAACCAAGAGCACACAGGCCTTCACTCCCACACTCATGGTGCAAGTCATGGTAATTGAAGGGGGTAATCATCATCATGATGAATTTATTTTGGCATGCTCATAAATTATATTATGTAACTTTTTAAGGTAAGTGAATAAATACATGTATAATTGATTTATTAAATCAAATAATAAAATAATATATCATTTATATTTACAATAGTAAATAAAATATAATACAGTCATTTTAAAACTTTAGTCGTATTGCCTACCATCAGCACCACAATAATATACCACCAACATAATACCAATAACACCCATCACTAGGGATGAGCTCCGCGTTCGATTCGAACGTATATTCGATTCGAACATTGTCTGTTCGTACGTTCGACGAAATTCGAACAAAACGGGTCGTTCATGCCAAATTCGAGTAACGTGCAATGGCCCATAATTCACTGCGGCACTGCGTGCTGATGATTGGCTAAACATGCACTATGACCCTGCATGCTTGGCCAATCACAGCGTGCAAAAAACAGAGAGCCATAATTGGCCAAAGCCAGGATGGCTTTGGCCAATTATGGCTCAGGGCTTTAGCACACGCCCCACTGAACAGAGATCAGTCAGAGAAACAGAGAGATTGTCTTTTTATATAGCTAGATAGAGCAGGCAGGCTAGTCAGTTTAGCTTAATTTACAGTGTGTAGAGTATATATATACATCCCTAGGAGCTGTACATATATTTATACACTGTATAGCTTAGCTAGATCAGTTCTTCCTAATTTACTGGCAGGCAGGTGATTGTGCCATTTAACCACTTCCCGCCCGGCCAATAGCCGATTTACGGCAGGGAAGTGGTTATGAAATCGTGACTAGACGTTCTCAAACGTCTAGCACGATTTCATGCCGCACGCGCCCGTGCGGGCGCGCAGCGCGGCGATCGGTGATGCGGGGTGTCAGTCTGACACCCTGCACCTCCGATCTCGGTAACGAGTCTCCGGCGGAGCCTCGTTACCACGTGATCAGCCGTGTCCAATCACGGCTGATCACGATGTAAACAGGAAGAGCCGCCGACGGCTCTTCCTCACTCGCGTCTGACAGACGCGAGTACAGGAGAGCCGATCAGCGGCTCTCCTGACAGGGGGGGTTCGCGCTGATTGTTTATCAGCGCAGCCCCCCCTCGGATCGCCACACTAGACCACCAGGAAAATAAAAAAAATTAAAAAAAAAAGACACAAAAAAATGACAAAAAAAAAAATGACAAAAAAAAAAAAAGACAAAAAAAAAAAGGGGTGGCAGTAAAAAAAAATGATGCCAATCAGTGCCCACACATGGGCACTGATTGGCAACATTGATCCATCAGTGCCACCCCTCAGTGATCATCAGTGCCACCCCAGTGTCTGTCAGTGCCACCCCACAGTGCCAATCCATGCCCAGTGCCCACCTACCAGTGCCCACCTGTGCCACCTATCAGTGCCCACATGTGCCGCCTATCAGTGCCCACCTGTGCCGCCTATCAGTGCCCACCTGTGCCGCCTATCAGTGCCCACCTGTGCCGCCTATGAGTGCCCACCTGTGCCGCCTATGAGTGCCCATCTGTGCTGCCTATGAGTGCCCAGTGCTGCCTATGAGTGCCCATCAGTGCCGCCCATGAGTGCCCATCAGTGCCGCCCATGAGTGCCCATCAGTGCCCAATACCAGCGCCGCCTATCAGTGCCCATCAGTGCTACCTAATCGGTGCCCATCAGAACTACCTCATCGGTGCCCATCAGTGCCACCTCATCGGTGCCCATCAGTGCCACCATATCAGTGCCCATAATTGAAAGAGAAAACATACTCATTTACAAAAAAATTAACAGAAAAAAATAAAAACTTTATTTTTTTTTCAAAATCTTCGCTCTATTTTTAGTTGTTGCACAAAAAAAAAAAAACGCAGAGGTGATCAAATACCACCAAAAGAAAGCTCTATTTGTGGGGAAAAAAGGACGCCAATTTTGTTTGGGTGCAGTGTAGCATGACCGCGCAATTGTCATTCAAATTGCGACAGTGCTGAAAGCTGAAAATTGGCTTGGGCGGGAAGGTGCGTAAGTGCCTGGTATGGAAGTGGTTAAAGACGTTTTCACAGGTATAGACACCCAGCAGGTACAATATTTAAAGGAATTTTTCCTTTCTTTTTTATTTAAACATCATTAAAATCACTGCTCCTGGAGCAGAGATTTTAATGATGCTTAAATAGAAATAGACTTCAATGAGGTTCTAAATGTTCGCGCGAACGGTCGGTCTGTTTGACGATTCTGGTGTGAACTGAACGCGGGGGTGTTCGGCTCATCCCTACCCATCACTCAAACAATAGAATAATTATAGTGTGACACCATAGTAATATATCCACTACCAGAAGTGGGATCCTTTTTTTAAAATATTCTTCATGACTTTCTTTTTTATTTGTTTTTCAAGACAGTCCTCTTTGTACAAAGTACGTATTCCTCTCAGTCACTTCTGCTTTCTGCACCCACTATTAGACATGTGTGGTTCGTTTCATTCTGAATCGAAATGTGGACACATTTTTTGTTATTTGCAATGGTAACAAATTTCAATTAATCCGAAATTAAGAAAACAAAAATTTGGGACAAGATTCAAATTCAAATATTTTTTAAATCAAATTTGATTTTCAGAAGACAATAAAATAGAATAGCAAATAAAGGAATAGAACAGAAATTAATAGAATAGAAAATAATATAATAGAGTAAAACAGAACAGAATACAAAATAAAAGAATTGAAAACAATATAGAATAAAAAATAAAGGAATAAAATCGAAAATCATAGAGTAAAACAGAACAAATTAGAATATAAAACAGAGGAACAGAATAAAATAGAAAATAAAGGAATAGAACAAAATTAAACAAATAGAATAGAAAGAATATACCAGTGGCGGCCTGTCCATTAGAGACACAGGGGAGGGGAGTCGCCCCCTAAGCCATGTGCCCGGCCCCCGAAAATTAGATGCAAGGCACCGGATGCATGGATTCAAATAGTTTTTTTTTAATTATTTTTATTTTTAGAAGCACGTAATTAGATTCTGTTTTGGCCCTTGAACAGAATAAGATAGAAAGAATATAACCTTCTTCCAAAATTTCGAATAGAATGAATTCTAATTCGGATAGAATAGCAAAGAATAGAATTGAAAATGAAATAATAGAAAAGACAATAAAATAGAAAGACTTTAATATAAATTCCAATTCGAATAGACTAGAAAAAAATAGAAAAGAATAAAAAAATAAAACAATAGAATAGAAAAAAAAAAAATAGAATAAAATAGAATATAACCATCTTCCAGAATTCTAATTTCAAATAGGATAAATTCAAATTCGAATAGAAAAGAAAATGAAATAATAGAAAAGAATAGAATACAACAGAATACGATCCCCGCTGAGCTTACGGAGGCGGACCATTACTGATCCGCACCGTGTGAAGGGGCTCTAAGGCGACAATGTTGCTTTTACATGGTCAGCCTAGGACAGGAAGTTGTTGGCAAGGCTAAAAGTGGTAAAATTGCCAGGGGTGCAAAAATGCAAGAAGTGATTGTAGTCATATTAGTGCACTTGTTACAAAAGCACTTGAGTGTGCTACTTTTTTTATTTGCTACACATTTTTAGGAGAAGCTTTTAGGGCGTACCACCTTCTTGTCCTGAAAACCTGGACAGGATTCAGGTGTGTTTGCAAAAATGCAAGAGAACAACAAGAAAACAATGATTGCAAAGGAACCAGTGTAAGGTATTTTTAATGTAATAATTTTTTTTGATTTTCAGGTTTAGTTATGTTTTTTTTTTTATGTACATTTTTTTTTTAGAGGATTTAGCTATATTTTAAAAAGTCATTTGACAAATAGGGCTAGATTCAGGTAGGAGCGGCTTAAATCTAAACCTGCCTAGCGTAGGGTATCTACACTAAGCCGCCGCAACTTTTTCAGGCAAGTGCTTTATTCTCAAAGCACTTGCCTGTAAAGTTTAGGCGGCGTAGCGTAAACGACCCGGCCAAATTCAAATTCGGCAGGTAGAGGGCGTGTATTATTTAAATAATGCGCGATCCCGCGCCGAACGTACTGCGCATGCGCCGGCCGTGAATTTATCCCAGTGAGCATGCTCCAAATCACAACGTCATTACGACGTGTAAACGACATGAACGACACTTACGCAAAGCCCTATTCGCGAACGTTTTACGTAAACAACATAAACGGCGTGAAAAAAAAAGCAGGCACGCCGTCCATACTTAACATTGCCTGCGCCTCATACAGCAGGGTTAACATTACGACGGACCTACGCTAACACAAACGACGTAAAAAAATACGTTTGGGAATCGGCGTATAGGCTCATTTGCATATTTTAGACGGGAACGCCACCTAGCGTCCAGCCTAAAATATGAAAATAAGATTCAATGGCGTAAGAGACTTATGCCAGTTGAATCTAATGGAAATCTATGCGTTACTGATTCTATGAATCAGTCGCATAGATAGAAGGGCTCAGGCGCAGAAATAAGATGGCTTATCTGGAGATAAGCCGTCTTATTTCTTTCCTGAATCTAGCCCATAATGTTCTCCAGAGGTAAGACATCTACACTTGAATTCCCAGCTCTGCCTACCTGAAACTCAAAGACGATCTCACTTGCCCTGTTGGGTTTGATATTCTATCCCTCTCGGCTTTTCCACTTTCTTATACTAGGAATCCCCCTTACACTACCTGGCAGAGAAAGCTGTTTATGTCTTTACATTCTGACTGTGCTTTTGTGGTTTCTGGGAAAGGAGGATATGACAAAGAAGCAAACTGATGAGAATATCGGGGAAATAATTGTTAGCTGCGACTTGCCAACATTTTGGCTACTTTGATGTGGCCGGCAGACACTGCCATTACTTGACCATAATATGCAGCACAATCCTTTGCTGAAAAGACATGAGAACAGGCAGGTCCTGATGACCTCTTTAACAAAACCAGAGAGTCCGCAGCACTGGGAAATCAGTAGAAAGGATCTTAGGCCCAAAGACACAGAGGAATATAAGAAACTAAAGGTGAGTCAACCATAATTGGATTATTTATTTTCAGTAGAATTTTTTTTTCATTTGGATAAAGTATTTTTTGCCATCTGTGTCCCACCGTGGAGAATTCCCTTCACATATCCCATAGCAAGGGCCGGCACTACCACTTGGCGGACTAGGCAGTCGCCTAGGGCAGCTGGTTATCATGGAGAGCCCTGGTTCGGGGATGGTGGGAGCGGAGCAGCAAACAGTAGTGTCCTCGGGGTGTGGGCATCTGTCTCCACGCGGTGAGCGAGCGGCCCCGGAGATGGAGGCCGCAGGGAAGGCAAACAGTGAGGCACAGTTAGGCCTGAGAGCCCAGGAGGGAGAAGAGCTCCACTGTTTCCCTGACCTCCGAAGAGTTGAGCAGTAGTGGGGGTGGTGGCGCCTTCCAAAGCCTAGATTGCCTGTCCAACCTCCGCTCTAACATCAAGTGACCTTGGCCCGGAGGACAGGCTGATTGGGGGCCCCGGACTAGTACAGAAGCAGTGGTGTTACTATGGGGGTGTGAGGGGTGCGGCCTGAACCCAGGTCACACTTTTTTCCAGGACCCAGGACAGTCGGCGCAAGGGGAGGGGGGCCTATACTGATGGAAGGGTCTGTACTGATGGAGGGGGAGGAGTCTGTACTGAGGGGGGTCTGTGCTGATGGAGTGGTCTTTACTGAGGGGGTCTGTACTGATGGAGGTGGGGTCTGTACTGATGGAGGGGTCTGTTCTGATGGAGGGGTCTGTACTGAGAGGAATTTGTACTGATGGAGGGGTCTGTACTGAGGGGTTTCTGTACTGATCGGGGAAAGAAAAAAAAAGAGAAGAAAAACATTTTACAGCGCACACCTGCAAAAAATGCCATGTACTGATAGGGGGCTCTATACTGATGGACAAATGAAAATAGAAGTAGTTGTGCGCTAATATGGTATGCAATATGAAACTTAGAAAAACATATAGTGGTGATAACTTTTTACTGCAGCTGTCACTAATGTGCCCCCACAGAAATCAATACAAAACAATAAAGGTGTGACAGCGCTGTAAAAGTGAAATAAACAATTATGGTGATAAACACTGATATTGCAATAATATGTGTAGCGATACCCCCTCAAGGGCTGCTGGTTAATTTGGAATCGGCGTATTAAGTTACCTTTAAGCGTTGTCTAGGGGTGAATTTAGTGAGCAGAGCAGTAAGCGAATGTCCAATCAATAGTTGAGGTTTTCCAAATGCTTTATTTCTTGGGTCCAACACGACCAACTTCAACAGGAAGTAGATAGGACAGGTTGATGAAATAAATAAAACCTTGCAGTATCAGGCTTGGATGAACAGGAAAGCAAGCCTGCTTTCATTAACTGTATATTGCGTCGCCACTCAAGCCAGAGTGGGTGAAGTGCTCCCCGGACAGACCTCTGCCACAAGCCTGGCAGCCAGAGTTCCACTTTAAGGTTGCTGGAAAGAACAGGTCCTCGCCATGGACCTGGCTCTGATTTGGTTTGAGATGCCATATGAGGCCTCTGCCACAGGCTCTATGCTGACAATGTGAACAGCAGAGCGAATCTCTCCAGTCAATTACATTTGAGTGACCGGTTGACAGTAGCAATATACCTGTCAATGTGTCGGTCACTAGATCCCCGATGGTTCGATCACGTCTCTCAGATAACCTGCCTCCGGGTTTTCCTTGAGCCAATTTCCCATCGTACAGCCAGCAGCTTAGGATCTTTCTTGTAGGGTTGAGGGGACCCAGCAAGTCACTGGGGCCCGTCGGCAGCATCCGCCAGGAACTCCGCGTAACTTGTGACCCCGGCCTGGTAAGCCATATCGCCAGGGTGTGTTGGATGAGCACACCCTAAAGGTGGGTGCCGCACCTGGAACCAGGAACCCGCAAAGAACCCCAAAAAATGCGCCTGCCACAGATATACCCCTCCCCGGCATGCCCCATGAGGGAAAACTCCTCCAATTGGCTGCTGGGGAAAAGTGGCTCTGCTAGAACCCCTCTGACGCCACCTGTCATCTGGGGGTGGGATTGACACCCCCGGAGCGCAGACTGACCCACAGGACAGTTCTAAAGTGACAGCAGCCCAAATTTAACAAAATTAAGAGTGAGAGCAACATAACTCTCCCACTCCCCCACTAACTTTAGCGTAGTGCCCATACTGAAAGAAAGGGGGGGCTACATATGAAAAAAGTCTAAATTCATAAAATGAATGAATCCATGTTGTGCAAGCAAACTCAAAACGAAAACAAGCTTGTGTGATATCTTCAAACAACCTCCATGAACGGAGTGCTCCCACCACCTCATGCAGTGCTCGCTCACCTCCTTTAAAGGACCCTGCAAGGGGTCAAACACACCTTGCACCCTGTGCAAACATTCCCTCCCAGGGATTGTCTGAGAATCTTGGTGGCTCCAAGGATGATCGTATTTAAAAGCAAGTACTCCTTCCACTGTGCTGCTTCAAACTTTAAATCCACAATGACTAACGGTAAGTTCAGCAACACATGAAAAAAAAAATGAGAGAAAGTGCCTCCTATAGTGCAGTATCCGAGGGGTTAAAAATGAAACCACTCCACCCCAGCTAGCATTGAACTCACATTTAAAGAAATTTTAAAAGCATTAAAATGACATGACAGTCTCACTCAGTAGTAGTAGTAGTAATTGTAGTCCACCGCCAGGCTCCACCTCTACTACGGTAGTTTCACCACATCCCATGTGGCTTCCTCCAGATGAAGCCATGTGGGATGTGGTGAAACTAGTAAGGGGCCTACAGGTTGCCCTCCCCCATTTATGCTTATATTAGATCATTCAGTTCTACTTTTTTTTTTCTTGGGGGGGGGGGGGGGTTCATTTAGTTTATTTGGCCTAGGGAGCAGCACCAGCCCTCCTCATAGCCAAAACAGGAAGTGAGAGAAGGTATTTTCTCTTACTTCCTGTTTTTGTCTATGGGCAGGGGCAGTGCTGGGCCCTATGCAAAATAAGCTACTTACAAGCCCCCCTGAGGGGATTCCTCCTGGTTGTCACCAGAACCAGTGGAAGATTTCCCCTCTATTACTGTTTTGGGGACAACCCAAAATGTAGTATTTTCCTTTATTTTCACTTGCATTGAAAATGGTAACCAGAACAAATAGAGAGGGCGAATCTCCTAAAAGGAGGCCCAGACAGCAATAAAAACTGACAGGTGTTCTGGTCCCTCTCCACTCTATCCAAAATGTTAAAAAAAAGTTGATCATACACTGGTAGATTTTTGAATGGACAATACACGACTTGACAAAAAATGTCTTTTAAAGGTAATTTAATTGTTTTTGCCTTTTAACATTTGATTTTGGAACAAATGGCACGAAAATCACACAGACTGTTAGAAATGAGTTTGCTCGAGAAACATTTTCTATCCCGCTCCTTCAAATTTTCTCATCACTGTGGTTAAAAACAAACATACATTTTACGCTACTGGCACTTATAAACAAATGTTTCCACTGAAAATGTTCTAGTTGTCATGCCTTTGGCCCATAGATGTATTTAGGTTTCGTGCTGCCCTAGGCCTGACTAAACTTGCGCGCCCCCAAATTTAAATATGACCCACCCCTTCCGGTCAAAGCCACACCCCGTCTTCTTTAAGGCCCGCCCTGTCATATTCATGGGAAGAGGACAGAGGGATGCCGTGGGTGACGGACAGAGGGACGCCGTGGGAGACGGACAGAGGGACGCCGTGGGAGACGGACAGAGGGACGCCGTGGGAGACGGACAGAGGGACGCCGTGGGAGACGGACAGAGGGACGCCGTGGGAGACGGACAGAGGGACGCCGTGGGAGACGGACAGAGGGACGCCATGGGAGACAGACAGAGGGATGCCGTGAGAGACGGACAGAGGGACGCCGTGGGTGACGGACAGAGGGACGCCGTCGGTGACGGACAGAGGGACGCCATGTGTGACAGACAGAGAGACGTCGTGGGAGACAGACAGAGGGACACCGTGGGAGACGGAGAGAGGGACGACATGGGAGACGGACAGAGGGACACCGTGGGAGACGGACAGAGGGATACGGACAGAGGGATGCTGTGGGAGACGGACAGAGGGAACCGTGGGAGACGGACAGAGGACAGATGCCGCTCGCGGCCTTTTCCCAGGATCGCCGCGAGCAGGATGTTTTAGGCGAGGCCACAGCTTCGGCCTAGTCCTCAGAGCGCTGGTCCTATGGAACAAAATTTTTTTTTGTGCCCATGTCTACCTTCCCAGCCAAGACCCCACTTGCCAGGACGCTATTTCTAGTCGCCATGGCGACCGGGATTTGTCGAAACCTGGGTTAAAGCGTGGCTACCTCTCTGGTGGTGCGGGTACAGCGTGGCTCCCTCTGTGGTGGCGCGGGTACATCGCGGCTTCCTCTGTGGTGGCGCGGTTACAGCGTGGCTTCCTCTGTGGTGGCGTGGGTACAGCGTGGCTTCCTCTGTGGTGGCGCGGGTACAGCGTGGCTCCCTCTCTGGTGGCACGGGTACAACGTGGCTCCCTCTCTGGTGGCGCGGGTACAGCGTGGCTCCCTCTCTAGTGGCGCGGGTACAGCGTGGCTCCCTCTCTGGTGGCGCGGGTACAGCGTGGCTCCCTCTCTGGTGGCGCGGATACATCGTGGCTCCCTCTCTAGTGGCGCGGGTTACAGCGCGGCTTTCTGGTGGTGCAGGGTACAGCGCGGCTCTCTGGTGGTGCGGGGTACAGTGTGGCTCCCTCTCTGGTTTCTCAAGCACAGTATTCTCTTTTGCGCCTCTTCTAACACCCCCTCCCTCCAGCAGAGTGCTTGCATGCTGGGGGCTGTAGCTTAGTGTCTATGGACACACTGGGGCCAGAGACTTAATTTCCCATGATGCCCCCCCCCTGGTGGTGCGGCTCTCTGGTGGTGCGGGGTACAGTGTGGCTCCCTCTCTGGTTTCTCAAGCACAGTATTCTCTTTTGCGCCTCTTCTAACACCCCCTCCCTCCAGCAGAGTGCTTGCATGCTGGGGGCTGTAGCTTAGTGTCTATGGACACACTGGGGCCAGAGACTTAATTTCCCATGATGCCCCCCCCCCCCCCCAGAGTCTTGTGATTAGCCCTCTGCCGCCCCCCGCAAAGTGCCGCCCTAGGCCTGGGCCTTGTCGGCCTAGGCCAGAATACATCCCTGCTTTGGCCTACAAGGAAAAACAGTAATATCTTCTGGACTTGTAATTCAAATATCGTCCACTAGATGTCACTTTTAACAAAGGACTGTTGATGGGCAAGCTCTATGGTAATGTACATTTCCTGTTGTGTTATTGAAAACTGTCTTCACTTCCTATCACCACTCTTTCATCCCTTTTCAACTGGACAGTCCGCATGGAGTCAGCCAAGCCTGCACCACATATTTCCTAAGTCCTGATCCTCCTGGGACAGCATCGCTGGTATGATAAAGACTGTTTATCTGTAGTGTTGCTCACGAATATTCGCATTGCGAATATTCGTAACAAATATTGCATATTCGAGTATTCGCGAATAAATCGAATATCGCGGTGAATATTCGATATTGCGAATATTCGTATTTTTTCAAATTTATTTTTAAAACAGATCACATCCTAGTGATCTCCATCGACGTCTAAAAGCATTGCTGGTATGATTAAAGACCCTGGGCCGAGTAGCTGAGGCGATCGTTTTATGTTGCTGAATATTCGCAATGCGAATATTCGCGAATACTTTCTCTGCCCTTCTGTGTTTTGTGTATAAAAAAAAATTAGCTTTAGTTTAGTCATAGAAGTTTATGTAAGTAGAGTTAGTGTTTATCCGTGATCTCCGTTTTCGCGTGTTGACGAGAATTTCGCAATCAATTTTGCATTCGCATTAGCGAAATTTTGCAAAAAATTTTTTTGATAAAATATCACGAATATTCGATATTAACGAATATTTTGTGAATATTCTTCTATATATTCGTGAAATATCGCGAAATCCAATATGGCGTATTCTGCTCATCACTATTTATCTGTATGCCTAGTATACATTTGTTTGCGTTCATATGATTCTTATATGTTCATTTATTTGTTTATCTCTAGTTTCACCATTATTCATATGCATCTTATATGGCCACCACCTGTTCATCGTAATAAAGATCCAAAGTTACAGACAGTCTGGTTATTTAGGATGCAAGGTTTAAGCTGTATGTTGTACATATACGCCGGGGGCAAACGTGTAGCGAGAACAGAACACTAGTGAAGGACCACATAGAAAAAAGACATTATAGTAAACACTAGGGTTGTCCCGATACCAGTATCAGTATCGGGACCGATACTGAGCATTTGTGGGAGTATTTGTACTCCCGCAAATGCCCCCAATGCCAGATCCGATACTACCCCCATACCCCCACGCCGCCGCATAACGCATACCGCAACTCCGCCGCCGCCTAGTTAATCAGCGCGGGGAACATCACAGCTTTCATTTGAATAGCTGTGTGTTCCCCGCCTCGTCGCGTATAGACACTCCCCCTTGCTCGGGCACTTTGATAGACAGATCACCCGTCCCCAGGATTGGACGGGTGATCTGTCTATCAAAGTGCCCAAGCAAGGGGGAGTGTCTATACGCGACACGGCGGGGAACGCACAGCTATTCAAATGAGAGCTGTGATGTTCCCCGCGCTGATGAACAAGGCGGTGGCGGCTGCGGCTGCATATACGGTATGGGGGAGACATGGCTGCATATGTAAGGGGACATGGCTGCATATGTGGGGGGACATGGCTGCATATGTGGGGGACATGGCTGTATATATGGGGGACATGGCTGCATATGTGGGGGACGTGGCTGCATATGTGGGGGACGTGGCTGCATATGTGGGGGACGTGGCTGCATATGTGGGGCACGTGGCTGCATATGTGGGGGACATGGCTGCATATGTGGGGGACATGGCTGCATATGTGGGGGACATGGCTGCATCTGTGGGGGACATGGCTGCATATGTGGGGGGACATGGCTGCATATGTGGGGGGACATGGCTGCATATGTGGGGGACATGGCTGCATATATGGGGGACATGGCTGCATATGTGGGGGACATGGCTGCATATGTGGGGGACGTGGCTGCATATGTGGGGGACGTGGCTGCATATGTGGGGGACGTGGCTGCATATGTGGGGGACATGGCTGCATATGTGGGGGACATGGCTGCATATGTGGGGGACATGGCTGCATCTGTGGGGGACATGGCTGCATTTGTGGGGGGACATGGCTGCATTCGTGGGGGACATGGCTGCATTTGGGGAAACATTTAAAACAAGTATCGGTATTCGGTATCGGCGAGTACTTGAAAAAAGTATCGGTACTTGTACTCGGTCCTAAAAAAGTGGTATTGGGATAACCCTAGTAAACATCATTCCATATTTGTTCACACAATCATATGTATGTGTGTGTGTGTGTGTGTGAACAATGGGCATGAAGAGTATATAGGTATATAACAACTTGTGCTAACATAGTGGACTAAATTGATAGGTAGATACATTAAATGATACATATATGTACAAGAAACATTGAAGCAGCCTGTGCGAGAAAATAAATAATATACATTCATATACAAGTATTGACATTGTAGATGGTGTGTAGTTGAATTTCTGAGTTGATAGTATAGTATAGACATATATATGCAGATATATGTCTATACTATACTATCAACTCAGAATTTCAACTACTCACTCAATACTTAATTCAAATTTGAATAGAAAAGATTAGAATGGAATAGAAAAGAAAAACAAGAGAATTAAATAAAATATAATATATAGTATAATTGATTCTATTTTGTTCTATTGTTTTTCTAGTTTATTAACTTTTCTATTATTTTCTATTCTATTCTAATCTTTTCTATTCCAATTCGATTTCATTCTATATGAAATTCGAATTTTGGAAAATGGTTATATTTAAAAAAAAAATTGAATGTGGTATTTTTTTCTAACTTAGTAGATTTTTTTCAAATGCTGTCGTTTTTTCTAATTCGGTAGATTTTTTTCAAATGCGGTAGATTTTTTCTAATCTAATTCAATTTTTCAAGTTTGATCGACTTTTAAGGAATTCGGTCCAATTTTTTTTAAATTCAAATATAAAACTAATCTTAATCTTTTCTATTCAAATTCGATTTCATTCAATAAGAAATTTGAATTCTGTATAAAATTAATTCAAATTCGAATAGAAAAGATTAGAATGGAATAGAAAAGAAAAGAAAAACAAGAGAATTGAATAAAATATATGTAGTATAATTGATTCTATTTTGTTCTATTGTTTTTCTATTCTTTTATATTTTAGTTTCCATAAATTTTAATTATTTTCCAATCTATTCTAGAATTCATACTATTCTATGCAATCTATTCTAAATTTATACTATTCGATATTCGGAAGACTGAAATGTTCTATTTTATTACATTCTATTAACTTCTATTCTATTCTTTTTTATTCTATTGCTTTATTGTTTTATATTCTATTTTATTGTAGTTTTTAGAAAATCGATTTCTATTTTTTCAAATTCGATTCAAATTTGTTTTCGAATTCGATTCGAATTTCGTTTGCGTTTTTTCGAATTTGTTTAAATTCATTAATTTTGTAATTCGGATGCATACGAATTTCCGAATAATGAAAAATGTGTTTGAATTCGTAACGAAACAAAATGCACATGTATATGAGTTATTCCATTAATCCCATTGCTAGGTGTGCCAGGGGGGCTGGGACAGTTCATTGGGGTTTAAAGATAGAGTAACGGACTGAACAAACAAAAGCAGCTCCTTCGGGGGTTTGTTACACATAGGACACACACCCTGCCATGCCCCCCTCCCCCCTTAAAGGAGAATTGTATATATTTTTTTTAGGTAAACTAGGGTTGTCCCGATACGATACTAGTATCGGTATCAGGACCGATACTAGTATCGGTATCAGGACCGATACTGAGCATTTGCGCGAGTACTTGTACTCGCGCAAATGCTCCCAATACTCCCGATTTGAATAGCTGTGTGTTCCCCGCCGCGCCTTGTCATATATAGCCCCTCCCCCTTGTCCGAGCACTTTGATAGACAGATCACCCATCCCAGGAGCATTGGCTTTCTCTTTGGAGACAAGGCTGCATTTGGGGATGAGACTGCATTTGGGGACACGTGGCTGCATTTGGGGACACATGGACATGGTAATCGGTATCGGCGAGTACATGAAAAAAAGTATCGGTACTTGTACTCGGTCCTAAAAAAGTGGTATCGGGACAACCCTAAGGTAAACCCACAAGTGCTTTTTTTAACACTTCTCATCCTGAAATTTACAAATGCAGCAATTTAGAAATTGGATGAAAGGTTTAGCACTGGGAAACACTTTTTGAAAGCTAAAAATCACATTTTATATACAACTATATAGATCAGACCAAAATGAGGGACAAATGAGGAGGAAAGAGGGATATTGTTCTAAACCAGGGACAGTCCCTGGAAATCTGGGACAATTGGGAGCTATGGCAGGGGTCTCAAACTCCCGGCCCGCGGGCCAGTTGCGGCCCGCAGACCAAGATTTTGCGGCCCACTGACAAGCCCTTCCCCCGGACAGTGTCATACTCCTACTTTGCAGCGCATGCAGCGCGGTACCCTTTCCCTGCAGCCAGGGCCGGCGCAACCACCAGGCAGACCAAGCGGCCGCTTGGGGGCGGGCAGGTCCGCAGCCTGGGATGGGGCGAAAAAATTACTTCAGAATCGCGGCTGTAGGATTTTTCAAAAGCCGCGCCTCCGACGCGTCTTCTGTTCCGTGATAGGCGGAACATTCAGCTTCCCATGAGGCACTGTGTTCAGGTTCCGCCTATCACGGAGGCCCTCTCGTCCTCGTCCTCGGACGAGAGGGCCTCCGTGATAGGCGGACACTGAACACAGTGCCTCATGGGAAGCTGAATGTTCCGCCTATCACGGAACAGAAGACGCGTCGGAGGCGCGGCTTTTGAAAAATCCTACAGCCGCGATTCTGGTAAGGTAAGGGCACAGTCTGGAGGTAATGGGGCACAGTCTGGAGGTAATGGGGCACAGTCTGGAGGTAATGGGGCACAGTCTGGAGGTAATGGGGCACAGTCTGGAGGTAATGGGGCACAGTCTGGAGGTAATGGGGCACAGTCTGGAGGTAATGGGGCACAGTCTGGTCATGTAATGGGGCATGTCTGGATGTAATGGGGCACAGTCTGGCATGTAATGGGGCAGGTCTGGATGTAATGGGGCAGGTCTGGATGTAATGGGGCAGGTCTGGCATGTAATGGGGCAGGTCTGGCATGTAATGGGGCAGGTCTGGCATGTAATGGGGCACAGTCTGGTCATGTAACGGGGCACAGTCTGGTCATGTAACGGGGCACAGTCTGGTCATGTAATGGGGCAGGTCTGGCATGTAATGGGACAGGTCTGGCATGTAATGGGACACAGTCTGGTCATGTAATGGGGCATGTCTGGATGTAATGGGGCACAGTCTGGCATGTAATGGGGCAGGTCTGGATGTAATGGGGCAGGTCTGGATGTAATGGGGCAGGTCTGGCATGTAATGGGGCAGGTCTGGCATGTAATGGGGCAGGTCTGGCATGTAATGGGGCACAGTCTGGTCATGTAACGGGGCACAGTCTGGTCATGTAACGGGGCACAGTCTGGTCATGTAATGGGGCAGGTCTGGCATGTAATGGGACAGGTCTGGCATGTAATGGGACACAGTCTGGTCATGTAATGGGGCATGTCTGGATGTAATGGGGCACAGTCTGGCATGTAATGGGGCAGGTCTGGATGTAATGGGGCAGGTCTGGATGTAATGGGGCAGGTCTGGCATGTAATGGGGCAGGTCTGGCATGTAATGGGGCAGGTCTGGCATGTAATGGGACACAGTCTGGTCATGTAATGGGGCATGTCTGGATGTAATGGGGCACAGTCTGGCATGTAATGGGGCAGGTCTGGATGTAATGGGGCAGGTCTGGCATGTAATGGGGCAGGTCTGGCATGTAATGGGGCAGGTCTGGCATGTAATGGGGCAGGTCTGGCATGTAATGGGACAGGTCTGGCATGTAATGGGGCACAGTCTGGTCATGTAACGGGGCACAGTCTGGTCATGTAATGGGGCAGGTCTGGCATGTAATGGGGCAGGTCTGGCATGTAATGGGACAGGTCTGGTCATGTAATGGGACACAGTCTGGTCATGTAATGGGGCACAGTCTGGTCATGTAATGGGGCACAGTCTGGTCATGTAATGGGGCACAGTCTGGTCATGTAATGGGGCACAGTCTGGTCATGTAATGGGGCAGGTCTGGCATGTTAGTGTGTTTTTTTTATATAAAAAATGTATTGAAAGAAACATTTTTAATAAGTCAAAGTACAGGGCCAAACTTACTGATAAGCATCTTCAAGCCATATTGAGGGTGTCAGTTGCTTCCTCACTCAAGCCAAATGTTGCTGAGCTGTGTAGGAGGAAGCGCTGCCAGGTCTCTGGCAACAAGAAGTAGGAAGTAAGAGAAACTTCTGTTCTTTACAACCGTTAATGTTTAGAACTATTATTAAGATTGCATCAGTTGTACATTTTAAAATTTTGGTCCAATACTTGATGCGGCCCAGCCTCACCCAGCTTATACCTCCAGTGGCCCCCAGATAATTTGAGTTTGAGACCCCTGAGCTATGGTGACATATTTATGAGCTGCACTGCCCTGCATGCTAAGGGTGACACTGCAAGAGAAAAAAGCCACCTTAACCACTTCAGGCCCGCGCTACCGTCGAATGACGGCAACAGCGCGGGCCTGAATATCCAACATGCCGTAATTTGACGGCATCTCCTTTTGGCGTTCCCAGCGCGCGCTGTAGAGCGCGCTGCGGGGAAGCCCTGTGTTGTCCGTGTCCCTTGGACACGGCCAATCACAGATCGCGGCGAACGGCCGTTTGCGATGCGATCTGTGGGCGAATGAGAGATGATCTCTCATAGATCATCTCTCATTGCCGTTTTACACAGAGACAGCGTCCTGTCTCTGGAGAGGAAGAGCCCGATCTGTGTTCCTTCCTACATAGGGACACAGATCGGTCACCCCCCCAGTCACCCCCCCCCCTCCCCCCACAGTTAGAACACACCTAGGATACACATTTAACCCCTTCCTCACCCCCTAGTGTTAACCCCTTCAATGCCAGTCACATTTATACTGTAATTAGTGCATATTGATAGCACTGATCGCAGTATAAATGTGAATGGCGCCAAAAATGTGTCAAAAGTGTCCGCCATAACGTCGCAGTACCAATAAAAATCGCAGATCGCCGGAATTTCTAGTAAAAAAAAAAAATAATAATAATTCTCTCCCCTATTTTGTAAGCGCTATAACTTTTGCGCAAACCAGTCGCTTATTGCGTTTTTTTTTTTTTTTTTACAAAAATATGTAGAAGAATACGTATGGCCCTTAAACTGAGAAAAAAAAGTGTTTTTTTTTTTTTTTTAATTGGGATATTTATTATAGCAACAAGTAAAAAATATTGCATTTTTCTTCAAAATTGTTGCTCTTTTTTGTTTATAGCGCAAAAAATAAAAATCGCACAGGTGATCAAATACCACCAAAAGAAAGCTCTACTTGTGGTGAAAAAAGGACGTAAATTTTGTTTGGGAGCCACGTCGCACGACCGCGCAATTGTCAGTTAAAGCGACGCAGTGCTGGAAGCTGAAATTTCACCTGGGCAGGAGGGGGGTGTATGTGCCCAGTAAGCAAGTGGTTAAAACAGGAAACCCAGCGCAATGGTTATGGCACCAACAAGTGGAGTTCCACACATTTTTTTATGTTTGTCTGTGCTGCATGCCCTAATCTCATAGTGTTCAGAATGGACAATTTTTATTTATTTTGTTGCTTGTAAATACCTTTATTTTGTAGTCCTTCATTACTTCCTCCTCCTTATTAGCCTAGGCTATTAAGTCACAAGGCTATTTGCAAGGGTTTCCTGGGATAGGCATCATGTTTCCCAGTAGTCCTTGCAAACCTGACTGAAACCTATTACATTGCTTGTGCAGCACTGAGCATGTGCGAGATATGCAAAGCTGAAATCCAGGAAGTCATACAGTCTGGCTTCATGATGCCCACACTTAAGATGGCCACGGTCTATTTCTAGATTATAAACTAATAAACTAATAATCTAAATGCTGTAACAACCTAACAAAACGGACCTTAGTTTACAGACTAATTTTACTAGAATACATTAAGCTTGTTTATTACAGGGGTATTTATATTTAAAAAGTGAAATTGTGGGTGGAACTCCCCTTTAAACAAGAGAACCTAATAAAAATATCTTAAAAAAAAAAAAAAACTTAAACAGGAGAATAGGTAGGGTTAAAAATACAGAAGGTTTATACTCAATAAGTGATTAAAGTGATTGCAAAGTCTTTTTTTTTAAATAACAAACATGTTATACTTACCTGCCCTGTGCAGTTGGTTTTGCACAGAGCAGCCCCGAACCTCCTCTTTTCGGGTCCCTCGCCGACACTTCTGGCTCGTTCTACATTCCGAGTGCCCCATTAGCAAACCACTTGCTGTGGGCACTCATGAATGCTCGATCCTAAGCTGTGCTGCCTGCATACATAGACACAGACAGATCAGCTCAGTGTCCCACACCTTTATCACAGGATTTGGCTGATGACAGTGGGAGCCAATGACTACTGCTGCCTCAATAAAAGTCTGTGAGAGCGGGGAGAGAAGACAGAACCGCTATAGACGGGCATAGTGCTGGTTTGAATGAAGACTCAAGTATAAGAGGGGTGAGGGGGCAATCCTGCTACCTAAACATTTTTTACCTTAATGCAGGGAATGCGTTAAGGTAAAATGTTTAGGCTTTAGAACCAAGTGCTTTAAAAAACCTGAGGATATAATGTCCTTTTAACTAACATTTACTCAAGGTCAGCGATGACTTTTCTACTGACAAAAAATGTACTTTAAAATCAGACACTTTGGGGTGCTTGCACAAACTTGCAACTTCCATACCGTAGGATGTCATTCAGTCATATTTTTTTTCTGCTGGCAAATCCCTGCAATGTAAAAACAATTATACGTCAGACAGGAGGCTCATATCTTATGCATTAATCTTTCTTTATTAATGCTCATAGCAGATAGTGCAAAATCATTTTAACGTAGTAAATAAAAAGAAAAAACTGTATGAACTACATATCCCAGCAGTCCTTGGGCCTTAGCCACTCCCCTCCTAGGCTCTATATATGGACTGTCCTCCTTTGGTTCTTCCTCTTTCTTTCTGCTCATGGCATGAGATAAGTATTGTTTAATTCTCTTTAATTGCAATAACTTTACTGTATACTTTATTGTAATTTATTATACTGTAAATATTGTTTAAATGATTGTATCTCACTTTCATCTGCGACCGGAATACTGCGGTAATCCCGCTATTCCGGTCCATTTTTCCCTATACCTGTGAATATTTCAGTTATTCTCCTCACATAACAGTCTATCCTCCTCCCCCCCCCCCCCCCCCCCCCCCCCCCCCCCCCTCGCACACAGCGCGATTCGCGGGCTTTTGCAAGTAGGTCGCGTTTTTCGACGCAACATCTCAAACTGAGTTTACTTTCGACGCTACATCTCAAGTTGTAATCTCATCAGGGCGGACTTCGCCCACACTACTCATCTCAGCTGCTAGCCTATAAGGGCTCTAGGGGGCTCTCCTCCCACAGCAAACCAGTCTTCCTGTTGTCGGAGGTAAGAGCCTGAGTGAGTGAGCTAGTTAGATTCCCCTTTTTCTAGTTAGTCAGCTACCGCTCCCTAGGAATTTATTCCTTCCTCTCATTTATACAGCTGGCTAGCAATCCTTTGTGGGTATACAAAATGACAGACGAGGGCTCTCTCCCCACCCTTGATGAGGAGCTGACACTAGCACCAGCTCAAACCTTTAATGCTGCTCAGCTCCAAGAGCTCATTAGCAGATCTATTCAAGCAGCATTAGCTGCAACTGCTGCCCCCTCCGGAGCTCACCAAGCCCTGGCCCCCCCTGAACCCGTAACTAAGGGTAAATCCTCTCAGAAGAGGAAACATATTGGGACGGCCTATGACTCCCCGGCAGGGGAAGTAAAAAATGTGCATAGAGCAGCTCCCCACACGGACTGCCACCCCACGCATCCTTCAGACTCCTCTCAACCCCTGGGCCTCAGGGAGTCATCTAAAAGGCATGGTTCCGCCAAACGGACCAAACCCGACTCATACATAATCGAGTCAGACGAGGACTCGTCCGCTGAGACGGATGGGTCACAAGTCTCAGAGTCTGAGTATGAAGAAGTAGAGGATGCGGGGGCATCGGCGCTCCTACAGGACGCCAACCCTGACAATCAGGGCATTGACATTGTGGATGCCCTGGGCGAACCATTGTTCAACCCGGACGCCATATCACACCCCCATTCTGGGGATTGGGCTCCTTTACCCCACGTAGCACAGTACGTGGAGCTTTGGGCCCGCAGACCATTGGACAGACCCAACCGTAATAAGTTGAGAGCGGAATGTCCTCGCCCTCAGATTCCAATGAAAACAGTCATGACACCAGAGATAGATCCCATTCTATCAAAATATTTGCAAAAGTCTGGGAAGTTCCCCAAAAAGGGGATAGACCGATCTTTTAAGTCCATACAAGATCGTGTGCTGGATCTTTTTGGACCACTGACAAAGATCCTGAATATGGCAGAACAAGCTGCAACCACTGGCCAGACGGTCGATCTAACCCAACTACGTGGGTGGGCCCAAAGGGCCATATGCCTGGCGGGCAGCGCTAATAATGCCTGCTCTGTCGAGCGCAGACGCTCTATCCTGATGCGGCTAGATCCGCAATTGGCCCACTTAGCAGAGACCGAACCAGGTCCCGCAGCAGAAGGGATGCTTTTTGGTGAACCCTTAGTAAAGGATATCAATAAGTTTGTAGGACTGTTTAACAGCCTTGACAAAGCACAAACCTCTCTCAAAAGGTCAGGTGCTGGTAGTGTTTTTCCCCGGGTCGGCAGAAATAGGGGCCGTTCTGCCGGCCGCAATAACAATGGTAGACCGTTTCAGAGAGCGATTACCCAAACTCTCTACGCTCAGGCTCCCACTCCATACGCCACCACGGCGCAACCAGCACCCTTTTTTCCACCACGTGGAAGACCGCGGAGAGGACGCGGCCACAGAGGATACCCTCGTTCTCGCCCATACACCGGTGAGTACCACATGCATTCCATTGCCCCTCACTCCTGTGGGGGGCCGACTAATGTTTTTTACCCACGCATGGTCTGCGATTACGGCAGATACATGGATACTAAACACTGTTACAGGTTTCCACATAGAGCTTCTGTCCCCACCGAACCTAGAAATAATACCACCCCCTATTCGGTTCGCGGAAAACAACGTAGCTCTGATAGACAACGAGCTCCGGGAACTGATATCCAAGCACGCAGTGATCGAGGTCGACCCTTTTTCCCCGGGGTTTATCAGCAATCTCTTCTTAGTCAAGAAGAAAGGGGGAGGCTATCGCCCCGTCATAAACCTTCGGGAATTAAATCAGTATGTCACCTATCGGCATTTCAAGATGGAGGGCATCCACTGCCTTCGAGACCTCCTACAACCGGGAGATTGGTTAGTGAAGGTGGACCTGAAGGACGCCTACCTCACCGTTCCCATGCATCGGGACTCCCAACACCTACTCCGTTTCTTGTGGTGGGGACGCACTTGGCAATTCACCTGCCTTCCATTCGGTCTGTCATCCGCCCTATGGTGTTTCACAAAAATCTTGAAACCAGCCATGGCATTGCTGAGGAGCAGGGGAGTACGTCTGATCGTTTATCTAGACGACATCCTCATACTTGCTTACTCCAAGGATCAGGCGTATCGCCACTCGGCCTGGACGATCAACCTATTACAGGGTCTAGGTTTCCTGATCAACCAAGAAAAATCAGTTCTCATTCCAACTCAAGAGATAGAATTCCTCGGTTTTTTGGTGGACACCAATCAAGCTGTCCTCCGCCTACCCAGCGCGAAATTGGCCCTGATCCGCAAAAAGATCAGGGCAGTACTCCGCAAGGGGTACTTATCTCTACGCATACTAGCCCGTCTGGTAGGTCTTCTGGCGGCCTCCATTCAAGCCATATTTCCGGCCCCTCTCCATTACAGGGCCCTCCAGAGACTAAAAATTATGCACTTATGACAGGGTCTCCGCTACGCAGACGAGATACCTCTCTCTTCGGAAGCCCAAGTCGAACTACGATGGTGGCTCCGGCACGCCGTCGAGTGGAATGGCAGAACTATCTTCAATTCATACCCAGACATCATCATAGAATCGGACGCGAGCCGCCGAGGCTGGGGTGCTCGTTTAGGGGGGACCTCGACGGGAGGGACCTGGTCCAGAGAAGAATCTCTCTTACACATCAACGCACTGGAACTCTCAGCGGCACTATTCGCCATTCAGAGCTTCTTAGCGGAGAAATCCAATTGTTGCGTTTTATTGCGCATGGACAATATTGCGGCGGTGCAATACATCAACCGCCTGGGTGGCACCAGATCCAAGATCCTAGCAGACATTACCACAGAGATTTGGCACTACTGTCTGTCTCGCGACATCATCCCTACGGCGGAGTACATTCCGGGTACCTCCAACACTGTCGCAGATTGGAACTCCCGTTACCTTATCGACTCCAGCGATTGGCGTTTGACCAATCAGTCTTTACCCAACTGAACCTACTCTGGGGCCCCCTGGGAATAGACCTATTCGCCTCACGTCTCAATCACCAGCTACCCCGTTTCTTCAGCTGGAGACCAGACCCGGGGTCCTTGGCGGTAGATGCTTTCCGCCACTCTTGGACGGGGGAAACGCATTATGCGTTTCCCCCATTCTCGATGATCCCCAAGGTCCTACTACAGATTGCGAATCAGGAAGCGACGGTGGTGCTGATCACCCCATGGTGGCCGACTCAACCATGGTTTCCTCTCCTGCTGGAATTAACCATGGACCGTCCCAGACTTCTGCCCCCGTTCCCACACATCCTCTCTCACCCGACCAAGGGCATTCACCCCATGGTAGAGGAAGGCACGCTGACACTCCTGGCATGGTTGGTCTCGGGGTGCCAGACGTACACGACGGACTTTCAAACTCAGCTAGAGATCTCCTCACCGTGGCCTGGGCCCCCGGGACTCGATCGGCATATCGATCAGCCTGGGGCCTCTGGGTACGTTGGTGTGAACAACGGCAAGCTGATCCCGTACGTGCCCCTATTTCCGTCATAGCGAACTACCTAGCGGACTCTTTCGGATCTGGCAAGTCGTACAGTTCTATCAATATTTATAGATCAGCCATATCAGCCTATCACTACCCCGTGGACTCTCTGCCGATCGGCAAACATCCCCTGATATGCAGATTGTTACGAGGCATCAGGTTCAAACGACCTCCTCGCCCTAAATACCAATCCACCTGGGACGTCTCCAGGGTCCTCGAAATGTTCTCCAGCTGGGAGGACAACGATAATCTATCTCTCAAACTACTGTCTTTTAAACTTACGGTACTACTGTGCCTCATCTCCATCAAACGTGTCTCAGACGTTAGGGCCTTAGACATTTCCAGACGTCAGTTTTCTCCTCAAGGGGTTAAGTTCTCGGTAGTCCGCAGGACAAAAACAGGCCTACAATCGGTGTTTTACCCCTATTTTCCTGCACACCCACGACTCTGCGTGGTTAGATGCCTACAGGCCTACGAAGCACGCACTACCGACCTGCGACCCCCGGGATTTTTCCAACTCCTAATATCCTACGTACGTCCACACCACCCGGTCACTCCTGCCACTTTGGCACGATGGGTTAGATCAGCCATGGCAATGGCGGGTATAGACGTCACCCTGTTTGGAGCACATTCCTCCAGAGGGGCTATGGCTACCAAGGTGGTTGTGACTGGAGGCTCTCTTACTGACCTGCTAATGGCGGCCGACTGGTCTTCTGAGACCGTTTTTCGTTTCTTCTATTTCAGACCGGAGGAACATGTCGCCATGTCTGTCTTACGATAATCAGACCTCTGAATGTCTTGGTTTTTTTGGATGCAATAATATAGATGTTGTGTTAAGCTTTGAACTTGCATAAGATATGAGCCTCCTGTCTGACGTATAATTCGAGATTTTCCTAGCTTGTGACGGAAAATATTGATTATATGAAGACAGGAGGCGAGTATCTTCCCTCCCTTCCCAACCCTCTCATGATGTTCCGTATTATTTCAGGCTATTGATACCATTCGCGACCAGAATGTGCAAACAACCTACTAATCGGGTGATGTTCCCCTACTTCTGGAGGACCTGTTGGTCAGAATTACTCAGTTGGTTATCCCACGTTGGGAACCGTTGCTGTTACCATGGAACTTCCGGACAGGAAACTGTGAGGCCGGCTGGCCGAAGAGTCCACATATAACGAAGAAGTTCAAGTTCGGATCCGGGTGTCCATACCTCAAGATCCACATAAAGAAAGAGGAAGAACCAAAGGAGGACAGTCCATATATAGAGCCTAGGAGGGGAGTGGCTAAGGCCCAAGGACTGCTGGGATATGTAGTTCATACAGTTTTTTCTTTTTATTTACTACGTTAAAATGATTTTGCACTATCTGCTATGAGCATTAATAAAGAAAGATTAATGCATAAGATACTCGCCTCCTGTCTTCATATAATCAATATTTTCCGTCACAAGCTAGGAAAATCTCGAATTATAGTTTGTTTTCACAGGTGACCTGAGGGGACATCCCCCCCCCTCCCGCTGCATTCTGGTGCTTCTATCAGCTCGTCCGTGCGATTGATGAGCCGGAGAATGAATCGTCCAGCGGTGGTCATTTACCATAGAGCTGACCGAGGACCAGATGGTCCCCGGTGATCTCTATGACCTTCCGAGGCAGGCCTGACGTTATGACATCACTTCCGGCGCTGACAGATGTAAAAACTGCCATCTTTTTTTGCTGGGAAACTGAGGCCATTTGTTGGGGGGGAGCTTGGCTTTGCAGCCTAGAGAGATGAGGGGACTTATAGACCCCAGATCTCTCCATAAAGAGGGCCAGTCACACACTATTCCTATTCCAAGGGATGTTTACATTCCTTGGAATAGGAATAAAAGTGATCAATTTTTTTTTTTTTTAAGGGAGTGTAAAAAAAAAAAAAAAGTCCCCTTATGCTGCCCCACAGAAGCGAACACATACATAGGCCACTCCCACATATGTAAACAACGTTCAAACCACACATGTGAGGTATCGGCGTGAACATTAGAGAGCAATAATTATTGTGCAAGACCTCCTCTGTAACTCTAAACTGGCAATCTGTAAACATTTTTAACCACTTAAGCCCCGGACCAAAATGCAGCTAAAGGACCAGGCCCCTTTTTGCAAATTAGCACTGCGTCGCTTTAACTGACAATTGCGCGGTCGTGCGACGTGGCTTCCAAACAAAATTAGCGTCCTTTTTTTCCCACATATAGAGCTTTCTTTTGGTGGTATTTGATCACCTCTGCGGTTTTTATTTTTTGCGCTATAAACAAAAATAGAGCGACAATTTTGAAAAAAATTGAATGTTTTTTACTTTTTGCTATAATAAATATCCCCCACAAATATATAAAAAAAAAAAGTTTTTTTCCTCAGTTTAGGCCGATACGTATTCTTCTAATTATTTTTGGTAAAAAAAATCGCAATAAGCGTTTATCGGTTGGTTTGCGCAAAATTTATAGCGTTTACAAAATAGGGGATAGTTTTATTGCATTTTTATTATTTATTTATTTTTTACTACTAATGGCGGCGATCAGCGATTTTTTTCGTGACTGCGACATTGTGGCGGACACTTCGGACAATTTTGACACATTTTTGGGACAATTGTCATTTTCACAGCAAAAAATGCATTTAAATTGCATTGTTTATTGTGGAAATGACAGTTGCAGTTTAGGAGTTAACCACAAGGGGGCGCTGATAGGGTTATGTGTTCCCTGTGTGTGTTTACAACTGTAGGGGGGTGTGGCTGTAGGTGTGACGTCATCGATCGTGTCCCTCCTATAAAAGGGATGACGCGATCGATGCTGCCGCAACAGTGAAGCACGGGGAAGCCGTGTTTACACACGGCTCTCCCCGTTCTTCAGCTCAGGGGACCGATCGCCGCACTCCATCGGCGATTGGGTCCGCGAGTCCCACGACCCTGAGCTTCGGACCAGGACCCACGGCTGGGTAGTAGTAAAGGACGTACCTGTATGTGGATCTGCCCAGCTGTGCCATTCTGCCGACGTATATGTGCAGGAGGTGGTCCTTAAGTGGTTAAAACGTAACCTATGAAGATTTATAGGTGCCTAAGTATGGCGCCATTCCACGAGTGTTCACAATTTTAAAGCGTGACATGTTAGGTATCTATTTACTCGCTGTAACATCATCTTTCACATTATACAAAAATATTGGGCTAACTTTTGTGTCTGAAAATTTTCTGCGCAAATACAGTATGACATATAAAATTGCAACAACTGCCATTTTATTTCCTAGGGTCTCTGCTAAAAAAAAATATACATAATGTTTGGCGGTTCTGAGTAATTTTCGAGCAAAATAATTATGACTTTTACATGTAGGAGAGGAATGCCAGAATTGGTGCAGTATGGAAGCAGTTAAAAAACACCTTTAATGTCCCAAACCTCAGGTGTTCAGAATATAAAGGAAGACTCTTTGGGGTTTGTTTACTAAAGGCAAATAGGCTGTTTAGTTTGTAAAGGAATTTTCACTTTGCAAGAAAACTTTCCCTTAGCTTGGTGAAGCTCTGTTGAATTCTATCATTTTTGCCTTGCATGTGATTGGGTGATGTTTGCAAAATTACTTTTTATCACATTTACTAAGCAAAGTAAAAATTCCCTTGCAAAGTGAACATCATATTTGTTTTTAGTAAATCAACCCCAATGCCTTGTTATTAGCCTTTTGCAATCTCCTGTACACCATCAGTCAGACTGGGTGAGGCATGTGGTAGCAGGGCTCGATGAAGTCCGGGCGCCAGGTCGCAATTGCGACTAGAATTAGCGACCTGGTGCCTGGGGAAGGAAACATAGGCCTGCAGAAGGCCGCAAAGCCGTGGCCTCAATTACCGAGCGGTGCGGCCCGACACGATCAGGCAGTGGTCTTACAAGCGCACTTTTTTGGGAAAAAATACACTTTTTTAATAAAAAAATAAGACAACAGTAAAGTTAGCCCATTTTTTTTATTTATATATATTGATACCCAACATGTCACGCTTCAAAATTGCGCCTGCTCGTGGAATGGCGACAAACATTTACCCTTTATAATCTCCATAGACTACGTTTAAAAAATTCTACAGGTTGCATGTTTTGAGTTACAGAGAATTATTTCTCTTGCTCTACCAATCGCGGCGATACCTCACATGTGGGGTTTGAACACCGCTTTCATATGCCGGCGTTACTCACGTATGTGTTCGTATGTGTTCGCTTCTGCATGCGAGCTCGGCGGGACGGGGCACGTTTCTGGCTCCTAACTTTTTTAGCTGGCTCCTAGATTTCAAGCAAATTTGTCAAACGCTGGGGTAGCACTTATGTACTGTATGCAAAAATGTGCTGATAAGGATCACGCTAATAGGAGGTGTAAGCAGAATGATCAGAGAGAAGAGCTTCTCGGTCTGTTGCTGCTCTATTACTGTCCAATCAGCAGCAGGCTCAGGATTACAAGCTGTAATACCTAGGTTGGTCTGCATGCAAATACGGCCTTGTCTAAAAATTTCCACTGAATCGTATTGCGTCCTCCTATCAAGGTATTTTGATATTTGCATAACTCCTCACCAGAGCCATCCTACTGCTTACATCAGAGCTCTTGAGAGGTGTATCGGGCAGGGTGGTGCTGGCCCCTCCCACTAGCCATGGTACCGCCCACTAGCTATAGTCCGCATAGAGTTCATAAAGAAGTACATATATCCAGTAATGATGGCACAGGGTATAAAATAAGGTATGCCAATAAAAACATTTAATTAGCATGTTAATAAATGGGAAGTAGAACAGTAAGCAAAATAAAATCAGGTACAATTTCAGCTTTAAAGTCTTATTTAAGCTTTAGAAGTTATTCTGTTTACAAATTGCAAAAAAGTGAAAAAAAGACCACAAAAGTGACAAGGTATCATTTTAGCAGACAACGGGTATATATAGTGTGGAGAGCAATGGCAGAATTTTACTAATGACACAATGAATGTCTCACATATATGGAAATAACTGATGGATGTGCTATGTAAACATCAGAGAGCCACGTTGAAAGGGATCTCTTGTACCAAAGGAGTCCGTGTGAAACAAGGTGGCCAGACCTGCCAACTGCATGTAGATTTACTTCCCAGTCCAAAAACATTACTTGTTAAAGTGTACCTGTCACAAATAGTCAACAGAGGCAGCCTTATTGTGAGTGAAGCCAATACTCAGTTCTTCAGGACATTGGCAAGGGGTGTCCAGAATCCAGAATACGGCTCTTCTTCCAAATATGAGTTATTTTTGGTTCATGCTTCAAAGAAAACCTCACGAACTGACATTTCCTGTAAGTAACAGCCAGATGAAGTTGCTATTTTCTCATCAAAATTATCCGGTTTATGAGGAAATCTATCAAAATCTGCAAAATTTGAATAATTGTCATATTTTGGTCAGAATTAGGCAAAAGGCTTTTGTGCTTTGCATGTCTTAATGATTTATATATGGAGCAGTGGCGGCTGGTGATTTTTGGGGGGCGCAAACAAACGAAAAAAAAAAAAAAGCAATTGAAGCCTCACTGTGCCCAACAATTGTAGCCTCACTGTGCCCAACAATTGCAGCCACTGTGCCTATCAAACGCAGCCACTGTGCCCTGCCATTGTCACCACTGTGCCCTGCCATTGTCACCACTGTGCCCTGCCATTGTCGCCACTGTGCCCTGCCATTGTCACCACTGTGCCCTGCCATTGTCGCCACTGTGCCCTGCCATTGTAGCCACTGTGCCCTGCCATTGTAGCCACTGTGCCCTGCCATTGTAGCCACTGTGCCCTGCCGTTGTCGCCACTGTGCCCTGCCGTTGTCGCCACTGTGCCCTGCCGTTGTCGCCACTGTGCCCTGCTATTGTAGCCATTGTGCCCCGTAAAATCCCCCCCCCCCCTTACCTTTGGGTCAGCCGTGCTTCTTCTTCTGTCCCTCGATGTGTTCTTCCGCCCTCGTTGCCGCTTCAGCCAATCAGGTTACCGGTAACCTGATTGGCTGAGATGCCTGTCACTCTTATCCAAGGAACGCACATACCGTGTGTCCCGAGGATAAGCATCCGGGAGCCGACTGAAGCCTGAGGGCTGTAATCGGAAAGCCTATCAGAGCCGCCGGCTCTGATAGCCACTTCCGCAGCCGCCGTTATTCAGATGGCCGGCGCTCACCAGGGGGCCGGCCATCTGAATATTCGGCGGCAATACGTAGATTCATGCAATGTAATGCATGAATCTATGTATATTGTCAGTGGTGTGTGCGGTAGGCAGAGGGGGCGGCGCTCCAGCGCCCTCTATGGACGCACCGCCACTGATATGCAGTATATATTGTGACAGTGAGCAGGGCTGGGACAAGGGGTGGGGAGAAGGAAGTGCTGCCCTGGTCGCAGCATGTACTGTAGGGATGGGGGCACCGCAAGTTCCTTCTACTATAACACTGACAGGAGTAGTGACAATGACATCACATCTACTTCTGTCAGCCCAGCGCAAGGAAGTGGCAAAGAGAGGAGGTTAAGAAGGTGAGCTCTCTCCCCCCTCCTCATAAGCCTGGACATAATGAAGGAGGGTGCACAATTTGGCATTTTTAACCCTGGGAAAGGAATGATCTTGTCCCGGCACTGACAGTGAGAGTCACTTCCACTATATAAATGAGTTTAATAAGGACACAGAACTCTCAAAGAGTCAGTTTGAAGAGCCCCAACAGATGTTTTGTGAGTAGAGAAAACTGTATCACCAGTTTTCTTTGGATTTGGTCATACCAAATCGAGGCTGGAAGCTTGGAGGTTCCAAAGAGTATTGGGTGGCAAAGGACCTTCAATCCTGTGTCCAGGCTTTGCTAGTTGCCTACAACCTGTGTGAGTGCACGGGTGAACAAGTGAAATAAGGGGCGCTAACTAGTAATATATTAGGCATAAATTGCTATGCGACAATAATGTGAGTAAAATATATGTGAAAATCGTGCCACAACAATATAACAACAAAGCATTAGATACAGCAAATGTGCAAATAGCGGTGGACAATGAATTGTCTACCCAGAGTCCATATATAATAAGATGTGCAGTAATATGCTAAATAGCAATTGTGATCTTATAAGGTGCTCCGTGCTAAATCTTCAAAATAATTGATTCCACCTTCACCAAAGGACCACCTCAAGTGGGGATAGATGGCTCCTTACCCGATGGTGTTGACCTATTATTGGTAATAGGGTCAAGTGAGCTCAAGAATCAGCTACTTCCCATGGAAAACTCGATTTCAGTACAGGTTGATAACAGATCTCATAGAAAGAGAAAAACAGCTTCCATAGTGTAAAAAGTTTAATATAGTATAAATGCTATGAATACAGTGCCGAGTGGCCTCTTACTTGGAGTGGTGCCCGTGATCCCGGCACTGAGGCTGTAGGTTTGTAGGGATATGGAGAGAGATGGTGTATTTGCTGGTGAGGCCGGCGTGCGTTCCACCGCCGTCAGCTTGGAAACCAGGAAACCGGAAGTGGGTTAGTAGTGCGTGCCCAGGTACCGCCTCGACGTACGTTTCGTTGTTGTCGTCATCAGGAAGTGCACGGGTGGTCAATTAATAATAGCTAACTGTTATAGGACTACAAATGTTAAAGGAAAAGTTGGGCACCGTGATGACTTCATTGAAATTAAGTTATTATGGTGTCAGGAGGTCCCTAAGCACTGTCTTACCTTATAGAATTAAACCGTTCTGCAACGCGAAAAAGTGGCATGCGTCAAGGTCAGGTGTCATGAGAATCATCTGTCCTCCCTTAAAGTTACAGCCGGCCTGCAACCTACCGCAAAACAGGACCTTGCACTGCAAGCAAGGCTCCAATCCCTGTGACAGTTGGCGCCGCTACGGTCAGGCTGAAAAGGGAGGGATGGGACGCCAAAATTCAAATCCAATGCGGGGACCATACCGGGGACAGACCTGGTCCCGGGACAGTGTCCTTAGTCCGGGGACTGTCCCCGAAAACCAGTGGTGTCGCTAAGGGGTGGCTATTGGGGCTATAGACTGAATTTGGGGCCCATAGCCGGGGTCTCTTGGCACAGGTTCCCTGCCTAACCAGCGGGCTGCGGATGTCGTGGGCGGGCGTGCTGTATGAGAGAGGCGGAAGAGAGGAGAGAAGCGAGCAAGCAGACTGACGAGCAGAGATGACATCATCTCACTCTGCTCGCTTCACATCACCGCTTTTCTGCTCTCACAGCCGGTCCTCTTCAAAAAGGTTGGTGACTGCTGCTATTGGCTCTAGCCCCAGGTCTTTTGCAGATCTAGCAACGCCCCCGCCGGAAGCCAGGGATGTCTGGTCACCCTACACTACAAAACAACTTCAGTGCAAGCTGCATAAACATCAAAATTGAAAATAAATATAAATCTGCATGCATATTAGTCTTCAGTGTTTTGGGTCTATATTAGCTCACCAGAAACAGACCAAGGCAAAGCACTGTCTTTCCTACCCAAACATCTGTCATATCTATGTATATGGCACATATTGCCATCCTGGATGCCAAGCCTGAAATCCCAGCCAGAACAATGACTCAGGAGTCCCCACACCTATACTTTTATATTTGGTTTAAATGGAAAGTCTTCTGAAAATAAGCTGCGTCATATGGGAAAGAACACTTAGAGAAGACACATAAAAAAAAAAGAAAAAAGAAAGGAAAATTGAATAGGAAAACATATGCTAGTATAAGTATGCAATATCCATGGTTCAGTTGGTAATCTCCATTTGCATCATTCTGGCATAGCACTGGAAGACTCGCCAGCCCATTATTCTGGCCCCTGCTGCCCAATGTAGACACTACCCAAAAGTGAGCAGTGATACAAGCTATATAGACAGTTTATTCTCCGGGGAGTTCCCTATTAAAGGGGTTGTAAAGACAAAAAAAAAATCCTCTTAAATTAAAGTCTGACAGTAGCTGATAAAGTAAAAAGTAATGTTTTGCATTATAACTAGTTTGCTACCTGTTTAAATTGAGCTGTTTTATTCACCTCTGTCACTCCTGAATCGTTATTCTCACTGACTTCCTGGTTTGCGGTGCGCGTTCATTCTTGCTACATCACAGCCTAATGGGAACTACAGTTCCCATTAGGCTTAGCCTCCATGCCTGTGAGGGATAAGAGAGCATCTTCACGCAGGGCTGTAGTCATAGGGAGGGGGTGAGCACATTCTGCTTTCCACCATGCAAAACAGCTGAGATGATGGTGGAAAGCAAGAAGAGGAGAGACAGGAAATTGCATTTTCAAACCTGGATTACTGTATTTTGGAGGTCAAAAGGAAAAACGAGATAAGTGATATTTAAATGCTCTAGCTTACAGCAATCAATTGATCTAATAAAAAACAAACCTTTAGTGTTCCTTTAAGTTAAGTTACCATACAGGACAAGGTAAGATGCCTACTGAATCAGTGAATAAGTCAAGTGCCTTGGAGGAGAGCCACGGATCCTTCTAATCCAGTGGGTCGAATAAATTGGTTTGGACATCTAATGTTGATGTTCCCTGGGAAGCTCCATTAATAGATGTTCCAGAAACATTCTCCTCGGGGGGAGGCTTGGGGGCACACCCAAAATATCAGGGAACATCTTGCCATCTCCAAGAAAACACTGGCTGGGTCCCTTTTATGACAAGAAAAATTCCAGATAAACCGGTATAAAAATTGGTGGATACCTAGTGCCCTGTGCAAATTGTTTTGGGTGCAAGGGGGAGTTTAAAGAGGAAGTAAACCCTTGTAAAAAAAAAAGAGAAAAAAAAACCTGCAAGACAAAGGCATAATGGGATAGTATGAATAACATACTAGCTCATTATGTATTACTTACCTCAGATCGAAGCCTCCGTAGCGGTCCTCGTCTCCCCCTCCGGCCTCCGACATGTTGTCCCGGAGTTACTTCCGGGTATCGCGGCTCCGGAGCTGTGATTATTTAGTAGAGTTCTATGAGCCCTGAAAGTTATTTCAAGGGTTCCTCCTTGTTAAAAATTGTTGATAAAGGGCTGCTGTAACGTAAACACAGAATGGAATCTCTGGGAAGGGGAGCTGACCTGCCAAGTGAACAATCTGAAAGAGATCAGTGCTTCTGTTATGAACCTTGAGGTTGAATTGCTCCACAGTGTCTACAGTTACTGAGGTCAATGGGGGATTCTTGTAAAGCTAATTTAGGAATCTGCAAATATTTGAGGGGAGGAAGCTGGATGTGTACTTCTGTTTGATGTGTAAACTTTACATAATTTTTCTAATAAAAAGTTTTGCTTTAAATCTTCCATATACGTTATTATTTACCTTACCCATCCAATGGGATTCCAGAGAGCTGGTATGCAGGAATAAGCCACATTGATTAAGTGAATTTGTAGACGATTAGTTCTTCAGTTGAGCATCAGCTGGACACACTAATATTGTTTCCTACAAATACAATGGTGAGTTGAAAATGCATGTGGTGCCAGCCTCCTAAATGCTGAAGAGCTTGTAAAGTATAGGAAAAATAAAGGTTGCGCTAACTTCGTAACAGTAGCGCAACGAAGTGCATAAAAACGTGAAACGTCAAATTACATGTGTGAATAAATAAAAAACACAGTGAATAAATGACTATTTTGATTGGATAAAAGGTAAAAAATTTATTCCACATGTACTACATAAATACATAAATTCCAAAAATGAATCCGATGAAAAATGCAATAAAATAAATTAAAACACACAACTGGATTGAAGTCTAGAATTGGTGAAATAAATTTGAGTTAAAAAATACCCGTGGAAAAAAGTATCTAATCAGTTCTTCCACAGATTAAAAGTTCTCTTGTTATGAGACAGCCTTGTGAGATCCACCGCCGAACTGAAAGAAATGCCTGCTTACCAAATCTCCATGATCCCCCACTACAGAGGATCAGAAGAGACTTTGAAATAAAGAGCCCGATTTGGTCCAGCCAAACCCCAAGCATATGCAGTCCAAGTCAGCACACTTCAAGATTCGCTCAGTACATCCCAGATTCAGGTGCCATGCCAGACGTTCACACCAGTCCTCCCACAGCCATAGAGGAGTGTAAAGTATGTCAACCATCATTGTGCCAACCTCCCTTCACCTGTCTCACACCTCCAATGCCAGACATGTGACCAACAGTCCGAGCATTGACCACATGATTTGTGAAGGGGGCAGACAGGGTTAGGGGTCTAATGTTCATGGTGTTCTTGCCTTCTATAGAGATAACATGACCAATGAATTTGGCAAAATTACTGCCACTGTGGTCTCTATAAATGGTTCCAGCAGGACAGCAATTATACTGCTTTGCTTTTGATTTTAAAGAGTACGTATAGCCATTTAAAGTGGAGGTTCACCCAAATAACATCTATATAAGACCAAATTCTTTATACTTCTAAGATGTACAGTAGGCACTTTTTTACATTTTTTAGGCTATCGCTCATCGCTATTTTCAATCAGGCTTCTGGGTACTCACTCCCGTGGGAGTAGGCATGTCTATGCTGAGCCGCAATGTAATCTGGGAGTTCGCCCAGATGATTTATGTCCTTCAGAAAAAGTTCCCCCCGGTGGATAAGCCCCCCCCCCCCGTATTGTGTAGGCACGTCACAAAAGTCATGGAGTTTTTGAAAGTAGCCGAACTGCGAGTCAGCTCTATACGGCGCTTGCGCAGTGAGCTCTACACGGCTCCTAGTCTGTGCGCAAGCGCCGTGTAGCGCTAACTCACGGCTCTACATGTTCGGCTACTTTTGGAAACTCCGTGACTCTCGTGACGCGCATACGCAATACCCCGGGGGGGGGCCTTATTCGCCAAACTGTTTCTGAAGGACATCAATCATCTCGGCCAGTGGTCTCCAAACTGCGGCCCGAGGGCCGGAAGCGGCCCTTTGCTTGCCTTTATCCGGCCCTTGGGACACTATCCCTCCACTGATATTAGACACTATTCTGCCATCTGACACTGACAATGGAGCACCATTTCTCCCACCGACAAAATTAATAGAGTACTATTCCTCCCTATGATAGCAGCAATGGGACACTATTCCTCCCCCTAATATCAGATGTTTACTAACAATGATGCCAGGAAAATTTCCACTCCTGTTTGCCAAAGTCCGGCCCTCCAAGAGTCTGAAGGAGAATAAACCGGCCCTTTGTTTAGAATGTTTGGAGACCCCTGATCTGGGTGAACTCCCAGATTACATTGCGGCTCAGCATAGAAACGCCTACTCCCACGGGAGTGAGTACCCGGAAGCCTGATTGAAAATAGCGATAATAAGGTATGTTCAGCCTACAAAATAAAAAAAAGTGCCTACTGTACATCAGAGCTGTATCCTGGCCTAGGGCAGCACTTTGTAGGGGGGCAGCACGAAAAGAGTCCCCGCTGGCTTGCGCTACAGTGTTAGGAAAATTAGTCTAGCGCCCCCATAAAGTGGCCGCGCTGCTTCTAGTATGCTGGCGGCCGGCATTCTGCAACTGTGGGGGGGGGGGGCGCTTCCAATATTGACTGTTTTATCATCCTGGACCACAAACCTTCCTCACTGTGCTATATGTTTCTGCTGCACCATCTACTCAAAGTAGAACTATAGGCAACACTTTTACCATCCCTGTCCCATTGCAAAGATTTCCCTTCACTTTCTGCTCTATGGGCAACCAGGAAGTAGGAGGAAATCTAATTAAATTAAGGGAATCCATTGCCCCCTTCCCCCCAGGCCCTCAGAACTAGTGTCCTTTTCAGGGCGGGTCTTAAACAGAACAGGGTGTGGCTGTGACAGGAAGGGGTGGGTCATATTTAAATTAGGGGGTGCACGAGTTTAGTCAGGCCTAGGGCAGCACAAAACCTAAATACACCTCTGCTGTACATGTTAGAAGTATAAAGAATTTGGTCTTATATAGATGTTATTTGGGTGAACCTCCACTTTAAAAAGAAATTTGGATAAAATAGGGAAGGAATAAAACCTCTATTAGATCATTTTTTCTGTCTTTAAAGCAAACCCAACAGGAACACAGATCTGAATAAAACCTTACTGGGGTTCTAATCCTTCCTAACTCTATCTAAAAAATGTTTGGCTACACTGTACATTTACAGGTTTTAGGAAACGTTGCAGTAGGAAAGGCAGGTTTGCATTGTTGACATAGGTTTGCTTTTTACACCATCCATATCTACCTATAAATAACCAAAAATAACAATTTTGGATAGACTCTTAGGGTAGTAGGTACCATGTGGAACATCCCCAGAATCTAACACGTTGCATGCCGCTGATCTAAATGAAGAAATAACTTATTGATGTTGGTATCATGCTCAACATACATCGGTAATACCTGCTAGCCTTCCCTTCCTCCCATTTATCCAACTCACTTTGTAAACTATGTGGGTTATTATCAAGTTACCAGCAGCAATTGAAAGGAAGTCACTGAGCCATCAGAAGATCAGGAATCTACTTGCCAGCTCTATCTAACAAAAGATGTGTGAGAAAGGGCCGCTTTGTTTCTCGTGCTATCATCACAGGCTGGAAAACACCCCCCCCCCCCATTGACATTCAAACATTATGCATTCTTCAGCCTGTCAGAATTCCTAGAGAAGTAGCAGGCTGGCTTTTAAGTTCAAACAAACCTAGATGTTTTCAGCATTACATGAAAACTATGTGGATCCCCTGCTAGAATACATTATGTACTATGTGTGATATTTCAAGTTGAGCCTCCTTTCTATCCCCCACAAAAAAAAAGAAGAGATTAAGGAACTAATAGTGTGTAAAGCGGCCACACATGCTGTGGTGGAGTAATATTGGAGAACTGCCAAGTAATAGGAAAGGTGAATGATCTATGGTTGGCCACAGGTAAGTATATTTCATAGGTGACCAATGGGATCTAACTGTCTTCATAGATGGCCTCCAAGAACTGGTTACAGTAGACCAGGGGTCTCCAAACTTTCTAAGCAAGGGGCCAATTTACTGTCCTTCAGGCTTTAGGGGGGCCCAGACTGTTGCCACTGGAAATAGAAAATGCCCCAGCATTAGTGCCCCATTATTGATTTTATAGAGAGGACTAGTGCCCCATTGATAATGTCGGGAATGAATACAGGTGTGTGCCAGTAGGGGGAATGGTGCCCCATCACTGGTGTCAGTTGGTGGTAAAGTGCTCGAAGGGCACTTTAAAGGCAAGCAAAGGGCCTCATCTGGCCCCTGGGCCTCAGTTTAGAGACCACTGCTGTAGACCATGGTTGACCTTAGTTGAGTGTGCCCCGGTCAAAATTGGTTCCCAGACCCACTTCCTTCTTCTTGTCAAACCTATACTTTGGCTAGGGTAAGCGATTCCAACATATTATTCCCAAATGCACACGTTCCTGAAAGTGGCTGTAAGGCCACGATCAGATCGGTCCGATGAAACTGGTCCGACGGATCGTTTTCATTGGACCAGGCTGAAGTGGTCTGATGGTCTGATGTGCGTACACACCATCGGACCAAAATCCGATCAGACCAGAACGCGGTGACGTAGAACACAACGACGTGCTGAAAAAACGAAGTTCAATGCTTCCAAGCATGCGTCGACTTGATTCTGAGCATGCGCAGGTTTTTGGTCTGATGCTTTTGCGTACTAATCATCAAATCTGTCCAACTAGCAGATTTTAAAGCAAGTTTTAAAACTTTGGTCCGACGGACAACGGTCCGATAGGCCGTACACACCATCGAATTGGTCCGATGAAACTGGTCTGCAGACCAGTTTTATCAGACCGGTCTGATCGTGTGTACGCGGCCTAAGTGTGAATGGGTGCTGCAGCGATCATTGTCTGGAAACCAAAAGTAATCAGAGCAAGAAAATGTCCCCACCACACCACGGATCTCCAGAATGGGTCTAAAGCTTTTTTCAGCATTATTGTAACAGATGCAACATTTCGGAGCCTCGTAGGACCCCTTTCACCAGGCACATGCCTGATGAAGGGGTCCTGCGAGGCTTAGAAACTATGCTTCTGTTACAATGATGTGATCACTGAATAAAGCTTTTGGCTCATTCTGCAGGTCTGTGGTGTGCTGGTGACATTCTCTCACTTTGACTAAGGTGATTTCACACTTTTTTTTCAGCGAGTGACCCAAGTTACATGTACTTGGTTCTACTGAAGTGGGGGGCAGTTAATGCTGGCCCCAGGCACACTTCTCCAATCTTGTTAAAAATGTACCTTGACAAATCCTGTACCTTGGCTTGGGTAACATCACACTTTTTTACTGACTGATCTTAGTTAAGTGTGCCTGCTACAATTGTACTGGGGGGCAAGTTAGTACTAGTTCCCAGTCCCACTTTCTTCTCCTTGTCTAAATTGTACCTTGTCAAAACTTGTACCTTGGATATGGTAATGTCACACTTCTTTCAGTGAGATCCTTGGAAATACATAATAGTTCCTATCTCGAGAGAAGACTAATGCCCGTCCACACAGTCGGAATTTACGACAAGAAAAGTCCGATGTGAGATTTTGGTCCGAAATTCTGACCTTGTGTAGGCTCCATCAGACTTTTCCTGTCGGAATTTCCGCCAACAAAAATTTGAGCGCTGGTTCTCAAGTTTTCAGATGGAAAAAAATCCAATCGGAAATTCCGATCATCTGTAGCTATTCCGACACATGCTCCGAAACAATTTGACGCATGCTCAGAAGCACTGAACTTAATTTTCTCGGCTCGTCGTAGTGTTGTACGTCACCGCGTTCTTGACGGTCGAAAGTTCCGAGAACTTTTGTGTGATCGTGTTTATGCAAGCCAAGCTTGAGCGGAATTCCATTGGAAAAAACATCCAAGGTTTTTCCGACGGAAAAGCCCATCGTGTGTATGCGGCATTTATTGTCTTCTTGCAAACATTGGAGTATTCATTGCTTCCCAGTATTCTTCCCAGTAGGGTGGTGACATCACTTCCAGTGTTGCGAAAGATAAGGGTGAGGTAAGTATAAAATTTCACTTTTTTCTGTAAAGGTAGGTGGGGGGGGGCACAGAGTGCAAGTGCAATAACTAGAATGTATCGTAGCACAACAGGCTCCGCAGGAAGGCAACCCAACCAGGAACACACACAATAAAACAATGATGGGTCAGTAGACTAAAGACTCAGAGATGCCAACAGCATCTGCCACGAGGAGTCGGTCCATACTGGAGACTTTTCAGAGGCTTGTAGTAGTCACTACACTTTTCTTATTTATCCGGAACCTTTCCCTGGCTCTATGTACTGTCCCTGTCAGACGGGTGAACTGCCTCTACTATAGCTGCTTGCAAAAAAGTAAAATAGTAATAAGAGAAAGAAAATCAGCACAAGGGACATTTTTTACTATCAATGTGATGTGTCCTTTCTGCTGCAGGCTCCTGCTTTAGTTGCAATCTTCTTCATACAATCCCCAACCCACCGTCGCTGCCATAATCTTCCAGTAAAGGGTTATTAGAGCCGAGGGACCTGTCATCAACAGTGCTGACTATGCCTACCCTTTTCTGCCCATTTCCTCCATTCATAGAAGTTGTACTATAGCTTCCATAAATCAAAAGCGATCTAATAATGGAGAAAGAGTGCATGATTGAAAGGTTCACCTCCTCCATTCATAGATTGTTTTTCATTCATATAAGCTATAGTACAGTGTCTTTGAATGGGGGAGGTGGGAAGGGCAGGCATAGTTGGCACTCTTGATTTGTGCATATGATTGATTGGCTTTATTAACCACTTGCTTACTGGGCACATAAACCCCCTTCGTGCCCAGGCGAAATTTCAGCTTCCGGCACTGCGTCACTTTAACTGACATTTGCGTGGTCGTGCGACGTGGCTCCCAAACAAAATTGGCGTCCTTTTTTCCCCACAAATAGAGCTTTATTTTGGTGGTATTTGATCGCCCGTGCGGTTTTTATTTTTTGCGTTATAAACAAAAAAAGAGCGACAATTTAAAAATATATATATTTTTTTTACTTGTTGCTATAATAAATATCCCATTTTTTTATTTTTTTTTAAACATTTTTTTTTTCTCAGTTAAGGCCGATACGTATTCTTCTACGTATTTTTGTAAAAAAAAAAAAAATCACAATAAGCGACTGCTTTGCGCAAAAGTTATAGCGCTTACAAAATAGGGGACAGAATTATGATTTTTTTATAATATTTTTTTTTTACAAGTAATGGCGGCGATCTGCGATTTTTATTGGGACTGCGACATTACGGCGGACACATCGGACACTTTTGACACATTTTTGGCGCCATTCACATTTATACAGCGACCAGTGCTATAAATATGCACTAATTACTGTATAAATGTGACTGGCATTGAAGGGGTTAACACTAGGGGGTGAGGAAGGGGTTAAATGTGTATCCTGGGTGTGTTCTAAATGTGTGGGGGGTGACTGGGGGAGGTGACCGATGCTGTGTCCCTATGTACAAGGGACACAGATCGGTCTCCTCTCTCCCTGACAGGACGTTTACACACAGAGCTCCACGTCCCTGCTCTGTCACTGCCGATCGCATGTACCTGGCGGACACCGCGGCCGCCGGGTACATGCATCGAATCCTCGGCGATGCAACGGCACTGTTTTTCCCCGCTGCGCGCCACCCAAAAACATTGACGTCCAAAGACGTGACCCCGGCAGCTCAGGTCCGCGCTGTTGACGTCTTTTGTCAATAGCGCGGATCTGTACTGGTTAAAAAAGAATTCCAGTCTTGTTCTAACTAAGCCTAAACCTGCTCTCACCCCTATTCTAAGCCTATTCCATCCACCCTGCAAAAGACAACGGGCCAGATTCAGGATGGCGAGCGGTTCTTTACGGCGGCATTACTTTTCCTATTTACGTTACGCCGCCACAATTTTACCCACAAGTGCTTTGTGAATACAGCACTTGCGGGTAAAGTTGAGGCGGCGTAGCGTAAATTGGGCGGCCTAATTCAAATTGGGCGGATAGGGGGCATATGCTATTTAAATTAGGCACGTCCCCGCGCCGAACGTACTGCGCATGCGTCGACCATTGAAAAATCCCAGTGCGCATGCTCCGAATTATGACGGTGTTTTCGACGTGAACGTAATCGACGTAAATCCCCATTCACGTACGAGTTACACAAACGACGTAAACATTTTCAAATTTCCCGCGGTCACGACATCCATACTTAACATAGGATGCGCCATGTTTTTGGTGCTTTATCTTTACGCCGGGAAACCCCTTACGGAAGCGGCGTAAAGTCACTGCGTCTGGTGGGCGTACGTTTGGGAATTGGCGTATCTCGCTGATTTACATATTCTCGCCGTAAATCAGCGGGAACGCCCCTGGCGGCCATTTCAACAATACATTTAAGATCTGACAGTGTAATACAATTACGTCTGTCGGATCTTTCCTGCAAACCGGCGTATCTTGTTTTCTGAATACAGAAAACAGATACGCCGACGCAAAGTCAGAGTTATGCCGGCGTATCACTGATACGCCGGCATAACTCTACCTGAATCTGGCAAAAGACGTCTATACTTACCTATGCTGAAGCTGCTATGGTCTCAGCGCCGGCTTCAGTGTAGGGACAGCCAGCAATGGCTGCTTCATGGTGACGTCAGTGCCCAGATTCTGCAGCCATTGTCGCTACCTCTCCTCTACATGGAAGCCAGCGCTGGGACCCGATCACGTGACCAGACCAGTCCGCTGTCTGCTAATGTCACAGAGCCGACTCAGGCAAGATTGCGACACTGGGGTTGGGAATCCACCCACATGCCTGTATCAACGCCCAGCTTAGCTTCAGCCTGTGCTGGCCGCTCCCGGCCCCTCTACAGCCCAGTTAGCGAGGGGGGCAGAGCACAGAGCAGTGACTGACAGTCAGCCAGCAGCTCTCTGCTCGGGGACCTGTGAGAACCAAGCGATCTGCGGTGGCTCCCCTGCCCATTCATGAGCGGGGGAGCCAACCAGCGGGTCCGGCAGACTCGATATCCGCTGCCCACCTGTGATCGCTCCAGAGACAGGCAGAATGGGAAACTGTCAAATCTAAACAGATCCCCGTTCTGTCAGCGGAGGAGAGAGATCGTCTGTTCCTAGTGATCAGGAACAGTGATCTCTCTCCTCCTCCAGTCAGCCCAGCCCTCTTACAGTTAGCAACACCTCCCAGGGAACACACTTAACCCCTTGATCCCTGCCAGTGACATTTATACAGTAATGCCGCGTACACACGATCACTTTTTGTGATGAAAAAAAACGACATTTTATGTGACGAAACAAAACAACGTTTTTCAAACGTCATTTTCCAAAATGACGTTGCGTACACACCATCGTTTTTCCAAAATGCTCTAGCAAAGCGTGGTGACGTACACCACGTTCGACGGCACTCTGTTCCATTGAAGCTCCGTCTCATAACTTGCTTCTGAGCATGCGCGGGTTTAAAAACGTCCTTTTCAACATCGTTTTGCCCACACACCATCACTTTTTATGACACAAAAACTGACATTTTGAAAAACGACACAAAAAATTCAAGCACGTTCGAATTTTTTTTTGGTCGTTTTTTTTAAGACATAAAACAACGTTTTGCCCACACACGATCAATTTAAATGACGTTTTTGAAAACTTTGTTTTTTTTCATCACAAAAAGTGATCGTGTGTACGCTGCATTATTAGTGGATATTTTTAGCTCTGATTGCTGTATAAATGTCAATAGTCTCAAAAAAGTGTCAAAGGTGTACGATCTGTCCGCCATAATGTCACAGTCCTACTAAAAATAGCAGATCATCGCCCAATTTTGTAGACGCTATAACTTTTGCGCAAACCTATCAATATAGGCTTATTTCAATTTTTTTTAACCAAAAGTATGTAGAAGAATATATATTGGCCTAAACTAATGAAGAAATTTGTTTTTTGTTTTTGTTTTTTTTGGAGATATTTATTATAGCAAAAATAAAAAAATATATATTTTTTTCAAAAATGTCACTCTTTTTTTGTTTATAGCACAAAAAATAAAAACCGCAGAAGTTATCCAATACCACCAAAAGAAAGGGGTATTTTTGGGGAAAAAAAAGGACATCAATTTTGTTTGAGTTCAACGTCGCACGACCTCGCAATTGTCAGTTAAAGCGATGCAGTGCCATATGGCAAAAAATTTCCCGGTCATTAAGCGCTTGCCGACCAGCCGCCACAGTTTTACGGCGGCAGGACGACTCGGCTGCGCGAGATCATGTAATATTACGTCATCTCGCAGATCAGCCAATAGTGCCCGCTCGCTCCCGGTCCCGACAAGTGTGTACGGCGGGCGCGATCACCGCCAGGCACCCGCGAACGCTCGTTACAGAGCGAGATCCGGGAGGTGTGTGTTTAAACACACAGCTCTCGGTCCTGTCAGGGGGAGAAATGCCTGATGTCTGTTCATACAATGTATGAACAGCGATCTGTCATTTCCCCAAGTCAGTCCCATCCCCCCTTCAGTTAGAACACAGCCAGGGAACATACTTAACCCCTTCCTCGCCTCCTAGTGTTAACCCCTTCCCTGCCAGTGGCATTTTTATAGTAATCAATGCATTTTTATAGCACTGATCGCTATAAAAATGGCAATTGTCCCAAAAATTTGTCCGATGTGTCCGCCATTAGGTCGCAGTACCGATAAAAATTGCTGGTAGCCGCCATTACTAGTAAAATGCTTACTGCTGATATATATTTGTACTTCTTGCCAATGTTTGTTTAAACTGTATTGAGACTTATTTTTCAATAAATTGTTTGTAAACAATAAAAAATATTAATACAAATGCAATAAAACTATGCCCTATTTTGTAAACACTATAACTTTTGCGCAAACCAATCAATAAACGCTTATTGCGTTTTTTTTTTAATGAAAAATATGTAGAAGAATACGTATCGGCCTAAACTTAGGAAAAAAAATAGTTTTTTTTTATATATGTTTGAGGGTATTTATTACAGCAAAAAGTAAAAAATATTCTTTTTTTTTTTTTTTTCAAAATTGTTGCTCTATTTTTGTTTATAGCGCAAAAAATAAAAACCGCAGAGGTGATCAAATACCACCAAAAGTAAGCTCTATTTGTGGGGAAAAAAGTACGCCAATTTTGTTTGGGAGCCACGTCGCACGACCGCGCAATTGTCAGTTAAAGCGACGCAGTGCCGAATCACAAAAAGTGGCCCCGGTCTTTGACCAGCAATATGGTCCAGGGCTGAAGTAGTTAAGGAGGCAAATCTTCCGGTCCTTAAGTGGTTAAAGAGTACTGACAAATGGGTCCTCAATCTCAGTGATTCATAACCATTCTTACACTATCTATTTTGGTGGTAGTCATACATTATCAGAGGCAACAGAATCTTTAAGTTCAAACAAAAATAGACATCCAGGAAAAAAAACAGATAAAAATAAAACTCAGCCACTGACAGCACATGGAAACTGTGTTTGTATTTCAGGATCGGTAACCTAGCAAAATCCTCATATCTGGTTACTATCTCAATGGAGAAGCCTATCCACACTTTGTAGATGATACATTTAGCTACTCCTGCTTCAATTAAAATGTCAACAATCTATTAGATGAAGGGGTTTTCCTAAAACAGAAAATTTGGCTGATAGCACTAATTCAGGGGCATCATTTTTTTTTTTTTTAAATGGTCAACACCAGGCACATCTGCATGCCGGGTTATATGACGCCATTCTCCAGACATCTGCTACTACTGACTCATAACAGGTTGCAACGCTGTCTACGCGGGATAAATGCCGAGATATGCAAATGCATAAATGTTTATGAACAGTGCAACAAACATGTCCCTCTTCCTCTTCTTTCTGCTGCTTGGGTCCCCCTGTGTGCTCCCCTGCTGTGTTTTTTTTTTTTTTGGGATGTAAATGAGTAGTGAGAAGCTCCATGATTCGTGACTGATATGAGGATAACTGTTTTCTCAGGATCTTAATAAGTTCTCTTCTGGGTCCTGGAGCAATTATTCAGCAGAGTGGCGTGCACCAAAAGTAGGCTTTGACATCGCGGGCCAGATCAGATCAGATGCCTCCATGAGTTGCATTTGTTCCACAGTTCATGGTTTGAGCATGCCTGGTAGGGTTTGGTTTGCACCAGAACCTGCGAACAGACCAAAAGTTTGTGTGAACTTTAGAACCCTGTTAAAGTCTATGGGACTCAAACTTTTGAAATCTAAAGTACTAATTTTAAAGGCTAATATGCAAGTTATTGTCCTAAAAAGTGTTTGGGGACCTGGGTCCTGCCCCAGGGGACATGTATCAATGCAAAAAAAGTTTTAAAAAACGGCCGTTTTTTCAGGAGCAGTGATTTTAATAATGCTTAAAGTGAAACAATAAAATACCTAGGGGGGTGTATAGTATGCCTGTAAAGTAGCGCTTGTTTCCTGTGCTTAGAACTGTCCCTGCACAAAATGTAATTTCTGAAGGAAAAAAAGTCATTTAAAATCACTCACCTTAGGGTCTGGTATGGATATCAAGGGGAACCCTGCGTCAAATAAAAAAAAATGATGTGGGGTTCCCCCCAAATATCCATTCCAGACCCTTCAGGTCTGGTATGGATTTTAAGGGGAACTCCACCCCAAATAAAAAAAAAAATGTCGTGGACCCCCACACATTTTTTTTTTATGAATGACTTTTCTCTGTATTGCCGGGAGCCGACAATTCATTATAGCCGCGAGTGATTTTAAATCACTTTTTTTCCTTCAGAAATGACACTTTGTACAGAGACAGTTCTAAGCATGGGAAACAAGTGCTACTTTACAGACATACTATACACCCACCCTAGGTACGAAATTTAAAGGAATATTTCACTTTCATTGTTTCACTTAAAGTAATTATTAAAATCACTGCTGCCAAAAAAACTGCAGTTTTTAAAAACTTTGTTTGCATTGATACATGTCCCCTGGGGCAGGACCCGGGTCCCAAAACACTTTTTATTACAATAACTTGCATATTAGCCTTTAAAATTAGCACTTTAGATTTCAAATGTTCGAGTCCCATAGACTTTAACAGGGTTCTAAAGTTCACCCGAACTTGCCGCGAACACACCAAATAGTTTGCTGTTCGGCGAAAAGGCAATGTTCGAGTCGAACATGAGTTCTACTCGAATTTGAAGCTCATCCCTAATGCCTCGTCTAGGCCAAACATTCCCAACGAGGGTTCTGTAAAACCCTAGGCGTTCTTTGAGCTGTGGCTGATTGACCTCCCATCTGATGGCACCTGCATAGTTCCAAGTTCAATGCCACTTGACAGAGCCAGCAGTATGAAACGTTTAGCTCTTTGTAAGAGTGGCATTCTGACCACCAATGTAAGAGACATTGTAACATCAATGTCATTTTTCAAACTAACCACCAGTGTAAGGCCACGTACACACGATCGGTCAAAACCGATGAAAACAGACTGAAGGTCTGTTTTATCGGTCAAAACCGATCGTGTGTGGGCCCCATCGGTCAGTTATGCTTAGGTCAAAAAATAGAGAACTTGCTTTAAAATGTAACCGATGGACGCCTTACCGATAGGTCAAAAACGATCGTTAGTATGCAAAAGCATCGGTTAAAAATCCGCACATGCTCAGAATCAAGTCGACGCATGCTTGGAAGCATTGAACTTCATTTTTTTCAGCATGTCGTGTTTTACGTCACCGCGTTCTGATACGATCGTTTTTTTAACCGATGGTGTGTAGTCACAACAGACCATCAGTCTGCTTCATCGTTTAACCGATGAAAACGGTCCTTTGGCCTAAGGGACATTCTTCCCACTGGACTATCAATGTGAGGAGCATTCTTCCCATTGACTATCAATGTAAGGAACATTCTTACAATTGACTATCAATGTAAGGGATATCCTTCCCACTGATCTCAATTAATTTATTTTATTTGGGGTTTCCCAAAAATTAAAGCGGAGTTCCACCCAAAAATGGAACTTCCACTTTTTTTAAATCCCTCCCTCTCCGGTGTCACATTTGGCACCTTTCAGGAGGGAAGAGGGATCAGATACCTGTGTAGTACAGGTATTTGCTCTCACTTTTGGGCATAGATCACCTTGGTGATCGCGGTGACCTATGTCACATCCGACGCCTACTCCGTCCCCGTCCCCCTGCTGCCTTCTGGGAGACACACAGGTCCCAGAAGACAGCAAGGACCAGTGGGATTGCGCAGAGCGACTCGCGCATGCGCAGTAGGGAACCAGGAAGTGAAGCCGCAAGGCTTCACTTCCTGATTCCCTAACTGCAGATGGTGGCGGCAGCACCCGAGTGATGGCGGACAGATGGGCTTCGGGTGCCAACATCGCAGGCGCCCTGGACAGGTAAGTGTCCATGTATTAAAAGTCAGCAGCTGCAGTATGTCTAGCTGCTGACTTTTAATATATTTTTTTTTGGCGGAACTCCACTTTAAAATACATTTTAAGGATTCCTTTGAGAAAGGGTGATCTAGGCCAGGGGTCTCCAAACTTTCTAAACAAAGGGCCAGTTTACGGTCCTTCAGACTTTAGGGGGGCCAGACTAGGGCTATTGGGAGTAAAAAATGTCCAATGAGAGTAAATAATCCAATGGGAGGACTAGTGCCCCATCATTGGTGTTAATGGAAAGAATTGATGGTGTCAGTTGGAGGAATAGTGCTCCATTGGTGTCAGCAACAAGAATTATGCCCCATTTAAATTAGATGAAATAATGCCCCAAGGGCCGCATTAAGGCAAGCAAAGGGCCACATCTGGCTCCGGGGCCGCAGTTTGGAGACCCCTGATCTAGGCTAATGACTGGTCTCATGTTTTCCCAATCATGTGATCACCAAGCCAGCCAATTATGAGTTTGTTTACAAACAAAACCTTCCAGCTTCAGCTGTCACACAAAGTGTGTCCTAGGGAGTGATTCTAACGGTGGGGGGGCGGACGCTTACTGTGACACGACACTGATCGCTGCTCCTGATGAGAGGGAGCAGACGATCAGGAGCAAAGTAACCGGTGAGGCCAAAAGGCTGCAGTAGGCACCGAGCACACAGCGAGTAAAAATAAATTAATCATCTGTAAAGTCTTGATAAACTATGAATAAAATAAGGAACAATTTATAAAAAATAAAATAAAAAATGTGTTCATTTGTTAACTATTAATAAAAATATGAGCATTGTGCATTTACTTTCAGTAGTAAATAAAGTTTTGAAAATAAAGGTGTGACACAAGTAATGTGCTTATGACTACGATTCTATTTCTATAGCTTTATACATAATTACGATATTCTGGCGAGCACTGAGGACTCGTTTGCTGTTTTCCCAGTCAATTAGAACAGAAGCTTTCTCTCACATAGGATCCGGTAGCTCCTTGTTCTGCACTTTTTACAGACGTCCTTTGTTATTTCAGTGACAGAGGCCGTGGTGTGTGACTGTCTCATGGTTTTTTCTGCACATTCCAAAGTCCCATTATCCCAGGAAAAGAACCTCTGATCCAGCCAGGTAGCTTTCTCTACAGATTAAAGGGCATCCCTATAACCAGCATGATGGCTGCCAAATTCCACAATCTCCATTTGTGAGTGACCTTGTCACAGACTTTTCTCTCAAATTCCTTTTGATGAGTTTACGGAGGAATCGGGTGCCTTTCTTTTCATTTCGGCAGAGATTTAAAGGGAAACTCCAGGCAACACATGCAATCAGCCAGTACACTAATGACTAATGACTACATCCATTACTGGGCTAAGGACATAAAGTTTAATCCTTCTGTAGCACTGGCCGCGCAGGAGCTGCTGGTGGTTTGGTCCTATTTTCCCCCCTCAGTCCATACACAGCCAGGCAGAGGGGAGGAGGTCAGTTACTCACTCAATTTTAGAATTGTTGGACTTCCTCCCACCAATTCCCTTCTGGTTCTACTCTCTTGACAAGGGTCTCTTTCGTAGGCCCCCAGCTAAGCCTAGTTGGGACCTCAATGTCTTCACTTTGACTCCTCTAGCTCAGGGGTCTACAAACTTTCTAAACAAATGCCGGTTTACTGTGCTTCAGACTTCAGGAGGGCCAGATCGTGGCCAGTGGGAGTGGATATTTTTCTGGCATCAGTAGAAGTAAACATCACCAATTTTGGTATTAGGTTAGAGCAGGGGTCTCCAAACGTACTAAACAAAGGGCCGGTTTACTGTCCTTCAAACTTTGCAGGGGCCGGACTCTGGTCGTTCGGAGAAGAAAATATCTGGGCATCAGTAAGGGTAAATACGACTCTGTCTTGGGTATTAAGGGGAGAAATGGTGCCCCATCGTTGTTGGTGTCAGTGAGAGGAATATTGCCCCATCATTGGTGTCAGTAAGAGGAATAATGGTCCATTATTGGTCTCTGGGGGTGGGGGAGTGCCTTGTGTTAGATCGAAGAATAGTGCTCCAAGGGCCAGGTAAAGTTGAGCAAAGGGCCACATCTGGCCCCCGGGCCACAGTTTGGAGACCACTGGGTTAGAGGAATAATGCCCAATAGTTGGTATCATAAAGAGGAATAGTGCCCTGTTATTAGTGTCAGTGGGAGAAATGGTACTCCATTGTTGGTGTACGATGGCAGACTAGTGTCCTGTATCAATGGGAGGATTAGTGCCCCAAGACCCGGATAAAAGGAAGCAAAGGGCCGCATCCGGCCTCCGGGCCGCAGTTTTGAGACCCCTGCTCTAGCTCATGGCTCTTAACTGTCCCTGATTTCGAGGGACTGTCCCTGATTTGGAGCAATATCCCTCTGTCCCTCATTCCTCCTCATTTGTCCCTCATTTTGGTCTGATCTATATAGTTGTATATAAAATCCACTTTTTATCTATCAAAAAGTGTTTCCCAGTGCTAAACCTTTCATCTTATTTCTAAATTGCTGTATTTGTACATTTTAAAAGCCAATATAAAGGAATAATAGTGGTTAAAAAAAAAAGTTCTTGTGGATTTAATAAACCTATTTTTTTCTTTCGAGGGGGTGTGGCAGGGGGTGTGTCCTATGCCTACATACGTTTTCTAGTAGATGTCCCTCATTCCCATCTCAAAATGTTGGGAGCTCCCTCTCTTTTTCTGCCCCTGCACAGGTATTTCCTCCTGCAGGACTGGACCCAGGAACTTTTGTGCTGCCAGGCTTTCAACTACTGCAGGCTTTATTGCACAATCTCTGGCTGAACTGTACTCTCTTGGCTGTCGTGCACAATTCCTAGTTGCACCAGGCAAAACTTCTAGTAGTATTGCATGTTCCTGGCTGTTTTGAAAAACTCCTTGCTGAACTTGCTTAAGAGACCGAACCACCCAATAGCCTTTTCTCCAACGTGAGGGGGCTTGTGGATGAGGAGGTCAGTTACTCACTCAGTCCCAGAATGTTTGGACTCCCACCTCCCACCAATTCCCTTCTGGTTCCACTTAGTCTTAGGGCAAGGTTCTCTTTTGTAGGCCCCCAGCTAGACCCAGTTGGGACCTCAATGTCTTCACCTTGACTCTTCTAGCTACCTCTCTCTTTCTCTCCTACTGCAGAACTGGACCCACAAACTCTGCTTGTTTGCTGCCTGACCTCCAACTACTTATTGGTTCTCCCTCCACCTTCTGGGTACTCCTCCCCCGAGACTGGCTAGAGTTCCAAAAATATTCAGGCTACCTGTTCTAATCTCGCTCCCACTATACATATAGAAGTCTCTAGAAGACAGGGGAATGTAGCAGAACAACACCCTGTGAAACATTGACTAGTCCTAAGCAATCAATCTCTGGTGCATTGTTTACAGAGGAGCTGAAATTAATTTACCTAGCAGCCTACTCTAAACTTAGAGGGTGCTACACTTCCTTTAATATATTTTATATGTTTTGATTGCCTCAGGTTTTTATTTTTATAGTGCTAGTGGATTTTTTCTTGTCACCTGATTCTGTGCTGAGCAACCTCCTTCTCTTGCTTCAGTGTGTGGTTGAGGTTGCAGTGATCTCAGAATGGAAGGGAAAAGTGATAGATAGCAGGATACATATTGGCCTGCAATTTTCCTTGGAAGATAGGGACTTTGATTACTGTATGGATATAGCTAGCAGCAAAGTAGCAGGTTTTCGCCACTGGACAAGCTTACAGCAGTATTAACTACTTCATCTCCAGAAGGTTTACCCCCCTTCCCGACCAAGACAATTTTTGCAATACGGCACTGAGTAACTTTAACTGTCAATTGTGCGGTCCTGCGACACTGTACCCAAATAAAATGTATGGGCCAGATTCATAACGTATTTACGTTGGGGTATCTAGAGATACGCCGCGTTAAAACTAAGAATAGCCGGCGTATCTTTTTTTGTATTCAGAAAAGAAGATACGCCGGAATTCTGCTAATATACTAGCGGCGTAAGTTTGTTACACCATCGTATATTAGTTGCAGTTTTACGCTGGCCGCTAGGTGGCGCTTCCGTCGTTTTACGAGTCGAATATGTAAATTAGGGAGTTACGCCGATTCCCGAACGTACTTGCGGGAATCACGCCCCCAAATTACTCATTTGAATTAGGCGCCCTTACGCCGGACACTTTACACTACGCCGCCGCAAGTTATGGAGCAAGTGCTTTCTGAATAAGGCACTTGCCCATAACAGTTGCGGAGGCGTAGTGTAAACAGCATACGCTACGCCCGCACACAATTACGCCCCCCTTCTCTGAATCTGGCCCTATGTCTTTTTTCCCACAGATAGAGCTTTATTTTAGTGGTATTTAATCACCGTTTTTTTTTTTTTTTTTTCGTTTTTTTTTTCGTTTAAAATGAACAACCGACAATTTTGAAAAAGGAAACAAAACAATATTTTTTACTTTCTGCTCTAAAACACATCCAATACATATTTTATAAAAAAAAATCTAGTTTCTTCATAAATGTAGATTAATATGTATTTTGCTACATATTTTTGGTAAAAAAAACTCCTAATAAGTGTAGATTGATTGGTTTGCGCAAAAGTTATTGAATCTACAAACTATGGAATATTTTTTACTAGTAATGGAGGTGATCAGTGACTTATAGTGGGACTGTAATATATCAGACAAAGCTTTTGACCCTTTTCTGGGGACCAGTGACATTATTACACTGATCAGTTGTACACGCCAGTGGGCTCCCGCTGTGTGTGATCACAGTGGGAGTGGATCGCCAGCAGCGCGCACGAGCACCTGACCCAGAAGTGTACCTGACCCGTACGGCAGCGTACAGACGATCAAACATATCTGCTGAAACTGGTCCGCAGACCAGTTTCAGCGGACATATCCAATCGTGTGTACGGCCTAGCGGACAGGTTTCCAGCAGACAAAAGTTTTAAAGAATGCTTTAAAACGTATCTGCTGGAAAACTGTCCGTCGGATATGTCCGCTGGTTAGTACGCCTAACCAGCGGACCGAAATCCCCCGCATGCGTCGAATGGATTCGACGCATGTGTGGAAGCATTTTACTTCCTGGTTTGCGGACGTCGCGGCGGCAACGTCACCGCCACGTCACCGCGCTGTCTGTCCGCAGGGATTTTGGTTTGATCGTGTGTACACACATCAGACCAAAATATCCCAGGAGACATGTCCGATGAAAACGGTCCGTTGGACCGTTTTCATCGGACATGTCTCCTCGTGTGTACGCGGCCTACTAGGTTTGTAATCTGAAGCACTTCGGCCACCCTGTTGCAGTAAATGTATAGGCCCAGATTCACGTAGATCGGCGCATCTTTATACCGCCGTAGCGTATCTTCTTTACGCTACGCCGTCGCAACTTTGAGAGGCAAGTATGAAATTCACAAAGAAAATGCGCCCAACGTTGCGCCGGCGTAGTGTATATTCGTCGGTGTAAGCCGAAGTAAGTCAGAGTAGGTGGAAGTGGGCGTGATGCATGGTAATCCCCATGCAAATGATGGGCTGAGCATCATCCAAGTACTTAAAACGAACTGTGCATGCGTCGTAGCTTGGACATATCCCCCGTGCGCATGCGCACAACCACATCAAAATAAATGCCTAAGATAGGTCGAATCACTATCTTCGACATAAACGGAACCTACGCCCAGCCCTATTCACGTAAATGACGTAAAATACGACGGCTGTTCCCTGGTCCATACCTTTGCATGGGTTGCGCCTCCTATATGAGGAATAACATTATGCCGGACGTAACTCTTACGCAAATCGCTTAAAACATGCGCCGGGCATGCCAAGTGTGGGAACCCGGCCGTGACAGCTTTCGGCTTCACGGCCGGGCACACACTGGGCATGCGCGAGCGGCGCTGCGCCGTCCGATTGGACAGGCGATCGCCTTACCAGCCCCTCGGTGGAAGGAAGAAGTGGGACAGGAAGCCCCACTCCTCCTGAAGCCCCCACTCCCCCCCCCCCAAAAAAATTACATGCCAAATGTGGCATGTAAGGGGGCGAGGGGTGGGTTAAGCGGAAGTTCCATTTTTGGGTGGAACTCTGCTTTAAGATAAAAAAAAACTTCTGCCTTTAAAAGAGGCTGCTATGCAATGTCACTTGAGTATGAGCTCTGAGTCTACCGCCATCACATCCAAGATGGCAGCACCCAGCGGCAGTCTAAGAACTTTTAGATGTCTACACAAGGGAGCTTTTGCAGGTAAATACTATGCATAAAATATATTAAATACATAAATAAGGGGGTGACCAGGTCCCTTCAGAATGAAAATAAAATATAAATAATATATATATATATATATATATAAAAAAGCAATCTGGTTTCTTCATCAGTTCAAGAGATATAAAAGAGATATAAAAGAGATATAAAATGTATGCATACGATTCCCAATGAGCAGTAATAGGAGATATTTTTTTATAGAGCAGCCAATTTCCAAAAGCTCTGCTTGGCCTCTAAAACTTGGCACTAGAACAAAAAACAACTCTTTTATCTAAACTGTCTTTTTTTTTGCACATCTTCTATATATAGAACAATTCAACAGCCTTGAAATTAATGAGTAACCGCGGCCGCGCTCTGTTTTCGTATTTCTGCAGTGGTGGCTGGGATGGTCAGGATGGGCATCCTGCCAATTGCAAAGAAACCCACAGAGTTGGCATTTTAGGAGGCTGCTGTGTTAGCTCAGCAATAAGACTAGAAGGTCAGAGGTACAAAATACTTTTTTTTTAAATAATAAACTCACATTGGAATTACTAACTGGAATCCTTATAGACCTTTTTAGATAAAGGAAATCAAAGTAATTTTCAGCCAACGGTGAAACACAAATGTGTGATGGAACAGAACAGATGTATGATGTGTGTTGTCACAGAAAAAAAAAGAACCCATGTTTAGCACAATTTACATCTAGACCGGCCATTTCAGAAAGCATACCCAGAAGATTTTTTTTTTTTTTAAAACATTTGAAAGTTCTGCTTTATGTGGCATAAAATAGTTGGAGACATGGGAAAATTACAAAAATGATGACCTACCCAAGGCTTCTCCTCCTCAGCATGTTATAGCCACATTCACTGCAGGTCTAAGAGCATAAAACTGTCGCAGAACTGTAAGGCCTCGTACACACGATCGAATTTGTCCGCTGAAAACGGTCCGATGGACCGTTTCAGCAGACATCTCCGCTCGTGTGTATGGGCTAGCGGACAGATTTGTCCACCCGACAGATTTCAAAGCATGCTTTGAAATCTATCCGGTGGGAATCTGTCCGCCCGACATGTCTGCTGGTTAGTACACTTACCAGCAGACATGTCGTCCCGCTCCGCCGCCGCACCGCTGCCGAATGGATTCGGCGCATGCGCGGAAGTGTTTTACTTCCTGGTGCGGTGACGTGGCGGCGTCAACGTCACCGCCACGTCACCGACATGTCAGCGCGCTCTCTGCTGGCAGGGATTTTGGTTTGCTCGTGTGTACACGCGAGCAAACCAAAATCCCAGCAGACAGATTTGTTCAAATCTGTCGGACGGACAGATTTGAACAAATCTGTCCGCTCGTGTGTATGGGGCCTTAAAGTTAGGGTTGTCCAGATACCGATACTAGTATCGGTATCGGGCCCGATACCGAGTATTTGCGGGAGTACTTGTACTCGCGCAAATGCTCCCGATACCTAAATAGAATACTTTTTTTGTATTTATCAACATGTTCTGTGAAAATTCTTTGAGTTTTTTACTACTGTGTGACAAGAAAATAAAACATTTTTATTAATTTTTACTCATTTTTATTCTTTTATAATGTCTTGAGTTAGAGTTCTTCATAATTCTAAAGAAAATATCCTTAGTCTGTATTGTGGTTTGAAAACTGTCACATGACATTTTAAAAAAAAGTATTGGTATTCGGTATCGGCAAGTACATGAAAAAAAGTATCGGTCCTAAAAAAGTGGTATCGGGACAACCCTAGTTAAAGTGTGTCTAAAATTTAAAAATAGTAAGTTAGCTTTAACCACTTCAGCCCCAGAGGATTTGACTGCCAAATGACAGGGCCACTTTCTGCGATTCGGCACTGCGTCGCTTTAACTCACAATTGCGCGGTCGTGCAACATGGTTCCCAAACAAAATTGACGTCCTTTTTCCCACAAATAGAGCTTTCTTTTGGTGGTATTTGATCACCTCTGCGGTTTTTATTTTTTTGGTGCTATTAACAAAAATAAAGCGACAATTTAAAAAAAAGATATAAATGTTTAATTTTTTGCTATAAGAAAATCTCCACAAATAATAAATATATAAAAAAAATGTTTTTCCTCAGTTTAGGCCGATACGTATTCTTCTACATATCTTTGGTAAAAAAAAAAAATTCGCAATAAGCGTATATTGATTGGTTTGCGCAAAAGTTATAGGGGCAGATTCACAGAGAATTAGATTCTCGTAGAGTATCAGAAATACGCTACGCCGCCGTTTTTTACCTGGCTCTACGTGGAATCCAGGTAGATTTTGTCCAGTAAACGACAGCGGCGTAGTGTATTTCTCCCGTCGCAATCCATCTGCGCGAGTAGGGGGCGTGAAGCATTTAAAATAGGCGCGTTCCCGCGGCGATCGAACTGCGCATGCTCCGTTCGCAAATTTCCCGCCGTGCATTGCGCGAAAACACGTTGTCACGTCGTAGTAGCGTCGTTTACGTACATTCCTATTCCCGAACGAGTTACGTTAAAAAAAAATATATATTTTTAAATCGACGCGGGAACAACGGCCATACTTTACATGGGTTACGCACTGTTAGACCAGCAAAAAGCTCCTCTAACATTACGTAGCCAAAAAATGACGTAGGCGATTGCGAGGGACACTCGTACCTTCGTGGATCGCCGTAAAAACTCATTTGCATATCCCGACGCATGAAAACGACGCAAACTCCTCTCAGCGGGCGCAAAAATATCGCAGTGTAGATCCGAAGGCTTACGAGGACGTAAGCCTCTCGGATCGAAGCCCGAAGCCGCCGTATCATGGTTTGAGGATTTAAACTAGTGATAGGGCGCGCGAAATTTGAAATTACTCCTGTCTAACACCAGTTAGACAGGCGTAATTGCTCTGTGAATCTGGGCCATAGCGTCTACAAAATAGGGGATAGTTTTATGGCATTTTTATTAATAATTTTTTTTTCTACTAGTAATGGCTGTTTTCATTGTGACTGCGACATTATGGCGGACACGTCGAACACTGTTGACACTATTTTGGGACCATTCACATTTATACAGCGATCAGTGCTATAAAAATGCACTGATTACTGTATAAATGTGACTGTCAGGGAAGGGGTTAAACACTAGGAAGGGGTTAAGTGTGTCCTAGGGAGTGATTCTAACTGTGTGGGGGCGGGGCTTACTGTGACATGACACTGATCTCTGCTCCCGGTGAGAGGGAACAGTCGATCAGTGTCCTGTCACTAGGCAGAACAGGGAGAATCCTTGTTTACACAGGAATCCCTCCATTCTGCAGCTCTGTGACACGATCGCGGGACACCGGCGGACATCGAAATATACGCAAACATACGTTACTTTGCGCAGCTGTGCCATTCTGCCGACGTAAAAGTACAGGACATGGTCAGCAAGCGGTTAATAAGAACCTGTACTGAAGGATTTTTGGAGGATGTATTTACTAATGTCAAATAGACAAGTGCAGTTTTTCCAGAGCTTAGTAAATTAGATGAAAGTTTGCAAAGAATACCCAATCACTTGCACATGATTGGTTGATAGAAGTCAGCAGAGCTTTACCACATTTACCAACCTCTGGAGCAACTGCACTTGTAAAGGGCACAGTCTATTTGCCTTTAGTAAATCAACCCCACTGTGCCTGGAAGGTATGCTAAGCCTCTGACCTTAAATTGGTTGTAACCTTAAGGTTTTACACCTTAAAGGGGTGTTCCAGCCCAAAATTGTGTTTATTAAAAGTCAGCAGCTACAAAAAGTGTAGCTGCTGGCTTTTAATAAACACTCACTTACCTGCTCCTGCGTTCCAGCGACGTGCCGACCGGGGCTCCGCTCCGGTCGTCGTAGTAGCGTCGTTTACGTACATTCCTATTCCCGAACGAGTTACGTTAAAAAAAAATATATATTTTTAAATCGACGCGGGAACAACGGCCATACTTTACATGGGTTACGCACTGTTAGACCAGCAAAAAGCTCCTCTAACATTACGTAGCCAAAAAATGACGTAGGCGATTGCGAGGGACACTCGTACCTTCGTGGATCGCCGTAAAAACTCATTTGCATATCCCGACGCATGAAAACGACGCAAACTCCTCTCAGCGGGCGCAAAAATATCGCAGTGTAGATCCGAAGGCTTACGAGGACGTAAGCCTCTCGGATCGAAGCCCGAAGCCGCCGTATCATGGTTTGAGGATTTAAACTAGTGATAGGGCGCGCGAAATTTGAAATTACTCCTGTCTAACACCAGTTAGACAGGCGTAATTGCTCTGTGAATCTGGGCCATAGCGTCTACAAAATAGGGGATAGTTTTATGGCATTTTTATTAATAATTTTTTTTTCTACTAGTAATGGCTGTTTTCATTGTGACTGCGACATTATGGCGGACACGTCGAACACTGTTGACACTATTTTGGGACCATTCACATTTATACAGCGATCAGTGCTATAAAAATGCACTGATTACTGTATAAATGTGACTGTCAGGGAAGGGGTTAAACACTAGGAAGGGGTTAAGTGTGTCCTAGGGAGTGATTCTAACTGTGTGGGGGCGGGGCTTACTGTGACATGACACTGATCTCTGCTCCCGGTGAGAGGGAACAGTCGATCAGTGTCCTGTCACTAGGCAGAACAGGGAGAATCCTTGTTTACACAGGAATCCCTCCATTCTGCAGCTCTGTGACACGATCGCGGGACACCGGCGGACATCGAAATATACGCAAACATACGTTACTTTGCGCAGCTGTGCCATTCTGCCGACGTAAAAGTACAGGACATGGTCAGCAAGCGGTTAATAAGAACCTGTACTGAAGGATTTTTGGAGGATGTATTTACTAATGTCAAATAGACAAGTGCAGTTTTTCCAGAGCTTAGTAAATTAGATGAAAGTTTGCAAAGAATACCCAATCACTTGCACATGATTGGTTGATAGAAGTCAGCAGAGCTTTACCACATTTACCAACCTCTGGAGCAACTGCACTTGTAAAGGGCACAGTCTATTTGCCTTTAGTAAATCAACCCCACTGTGCCTGGAAGGTATGCTAAGCCTCTGACCTTAAATTGGTTGTAACCTTAAGGTTTTACACCTTAAAGGGGTGTTCCAGCCCAAAATTGTGTTTATTAAAAGTCAGCAGCTACAAAAAGTGTAGCTGCTGGCTTTTAATAAACACTCACTTACCTGCTCCTGCGTTCCAGCGACGTGCCGACCGGGGCTCCGCTCCTCTCCCCCCCTCCCCAGCCGGCGTCTCCATCCCGACTGTGGGCACCCAGCCGTGACAGCCTTCGGCTTTACGGCCGGGCACCCACTGTGCATGCGCGAGCCGCACTGCGCATGCGCGCGTGGCGCGGCTCGCCGCTGATTGGAGAAGCGATCGCATGGGACCTGTCAGTGTCCCATGTGATCGCCTACAGGGAGGGGCTGGTGTAGGCGATTAAGGCTTAATCGCCTAACCAGCCCCTCGGCGGAAGCAGGAAGTGGGACAGGAAGTCCCACTCCTACTGAAGCCCCCACTCCCCCCCAAAAAAAATGACATGCCAAATGTGGCATGTAAGGGGGAGGGGAGGGGATTAAACCAAACTTGTTTTTTTGGGTGGAACTCCTCTTTAAAGTGGAGGTTCCCCTAAAAAGAAACTTTTATCATTGCATTCCCGAGGTTAATGACAAGTTGAATCGGCGGGTTATTAAAAAAAAATATGTTCGTACATACCGTTTCTCATATCCCTTCTCACCGCTACTTCCGGGTCTGATGGGCGTGCCTAACTGATTAACAGGCATCCGACCGACGCATACAGCGCGTCACGAGATGGCGAAAGAAGCCGAATGTCGGTGCGGCTCTATACGGCACCTGCGCACCGACGTTAGGCTTCTTTCGGAATCTCGTGACACGCTGTATGGGTCGGTCGGATGCCTGTCAATCAGTTAGGCACGCCCATCCCCGACCATCAGACCCAGAAGCGGCGGTGAGAAGGGATATGAGAAACGGTATGTACGGACATATTTTTTTTTAAAAACCCGCCGATTCTACTTGTCATTAACCTCGGGAATGCAGTGTTAAAAGTTTCTTTTTAGGGGAACCTCCACTTTAACCACTTCAGCCTTGGAAGGATTTGCCCCCTTACTGATGAGGCCATTTTTTGCAACACAGCACTGCTCGCTTTAACTGACAATTGTGCTTTTGTGCAACGATGTGCACAAAGAAAATCTACATCTTTTTTTTGCCCACAAATAGAGCTTTCTTTTGGTGGTATTTGATCATCTCTGCAGTTTTTATTTTTATCCCTTTTTTTTTTTTTTTAAAGAGCAACAATTTAGAAAAAAAAAACAATAGTATTTTTTGCTTTTTGCTATAATAAATATCCGCAAAAATGTATTCATCAGTTTAGGCTAATATGTATTCTTCTACTTATTTTTGGTTAAAAAAAAAAATCGCAATTAGCGTATATTGATTGGTTTGCGCAAAAGTTATAGTGTCTACAAAATAGGAGATAGATTAATGGCATTTTTTTTTTACTAGTAATGGCTAGTAACTGCGACATTGTTGTGGACAGATTGGACACTTTTGACACATTTTTGGGACCATTGACATTTATACAGTGACCAGACCTAAAAATAGCCACTGATTATTGGATAAATGTCACTGACAGGGAAGGGGTTAACACTAGGGGGGACGATTAAGGGGTTAAATGTGTCCTAGGGAGGTGTTTCTAACTGTGGGGGAAGTGTAGTGACTGGGAATACAGAGAGACATCGCTGTTTCTATTCACTAGAAACAGCAGACCTCTCTCCTCTCCCTGACAAAACAGGGGATCTGTCTCTTTCCTTTGACAAATACCCCATTCTCTCTCTCTCAGAAGCGATCGCGGGTGCCCGGTGGACGTCCCAGCCGCCAGGAACGTGCGTCAGCTCCTACGTCACACGGCGACTGCTGTTTTTTCAGCAGTTTACTACCGCTTTAATAACAGCTTGCATAACTGTGTGATCAGGAAGAACATGAGGAGGAGGAGAGGGACAATGTATTGGCAAAGGTTGGAATAAATGGTGGTTTGAGCATAATTAAACACACAGTCTACTTGACAGTATAATCAAAATGGCAAGTTAAATAAGAATAGAGTTTTGTACCACTAGACTGGAATTAACATAAATCAGCAAAAAAACAGTACATATCAGCATTAACTGCAACGTAAATAATAATATTATAACTAATCTAGAGTGGCTAGGATATAGTCAAATGTCCCCTGAGAGGTACCTCTTAGATTAAGCACAAGATGAAGGTCTTTGTGAAGCAGCTGTAAAGGGACAGTCTTTAGCCCTAACTCAGCCGGCTAGCGTTGGGGTCCAGTTGTATCATTAGTGCAATTGAGAATAGTCCCATTCAAGTCTGCAGGCAGCAATAATGCTACTAGATGGATGTTTGGGCAGTTCCTAAAGAGCTAAGTCTCTCTCTCTCTCTAGCAGCAAAAAGTAAATCCCCACAGCAGCAGCTCAACACCTGGTCACGCGCAGTGATTAGCCCACTCTCTGCTCTGCATCTAGGTGACTCTGGCTGTTGGCACTCCCAAACTCAGTGATTCTGCTCAGGCTGCCGATATGCAGCAGTGGTGGTGCATACTGGATATTGATGTGCGCTCTCAGGTCTACCTCATATCAAGAGGAAGCTGTGTCCTGTACATCTGGGAAAAGGCAGCTCGTTCCCCTCCTCCTGGCAATCTCTCTGGGAATTGCAGTTCAAAAGCTCTTGATTACAGTAGAGTCTCTCTCCTCTGAACTACAGTTCCCACAGTGCATTGCTGCCTGATTCAGTCTGCTCAGCATCTCCCCCCTCTTGCTGATATAGCTGTTAACCAGTTCAGCACCACAGAGCAGCAGTTACAGAGAGCAGATGCAGCTAGTGTTTCTCTCACTCTCCATTCTTAGCCAAGCACTTGGCTACATTCATACCTGTGCACCCTTTCACACGATCAAACTGATCGTGCCCACCTGTAATTTTTTCAGTGACCGGTTAGTGATCCGGCACTATGGGCATCAAAGGGCATAAAAATGTTTGATGTGTTTGATCAGGCTCGATGAACGGAAGATATACAAACAGGAACCTCCACTAATAGGAGTGCCGGTAGGGTATAGAGACCATCCAAGCTCTTGTAATGGCTCAGAGGGAAAAGGGGTGTCACCTGATGCCAGACATCTGAAAGATTCTAGAAGGGTGAATGGAGTGGCAACCTCAACCTCGACTCTGGACAGGACAACCCCAATGCATTTTGTCCATCCCCTGGAGCTTAGTCATGGCTGAGATTGCCACTCCATTCACCCTCCTAGGATCTCTCGAATGTGCAGCATCAGAGTACCCCCCTTTTCCCTCTGTAATTTTTTTAGGTTGACCCAATTGGACCCTCCAGCATACCTCCCAACTTTTGAATTAAGAACTGCGGGACACTTGGAAGCAGGGCCCCGTTTGAGAAGCGGGGGTGCTTGGGGGAGGTTGTTGCCACCGACCACCGTCTAGTAAAGAAGGGGGGGGGGCTCTGACATCTAAAGAAGTTGATAAGCCGGGGGGGGGTTCTGTTCTGCTGCCACCGACCTCTGACATGAAAAGAGGTAAGGAAGATGATAAGAGGGGGGGGCTGCTGCTGCTGCTGCCGTGTTGCCGCTGACTTTAGACATGTAAAGAAGCTGATATCCTCATACTTGCTCCCCTACTCCTGTGCTGCTGCTTCCTCTTCCTCCTCTCCTCCTCTTCCTCTAACAGCTTGCATAACTGTGTGATCAGGAAGAACATGAGGAGGAAGAGAGGGACAATGTATTGGCAAAGGTTGGAATAAATGGTGGTTTGAGCATAATTAAACACACAGTCTACTTGACAGTATAATCAAAATGGCAAGTTAAATAAGAATAGAGTTCTGTACCACTATACTGGAATTAACATAAATCAGCAAAAAAACAGTACATATCAGCATTAACTGCAACGTAAATAATAATATTATAACTAATCTAGAGTGGCTAGGATATAGTCAAATGTCCCCTGAGAGGTACCTCTTAGATTAAGCACAAGATGAAGGTCTTTGTGAAGCAGCTGTAAAGGGACAGTCTTTAGCCCTAACTCAGCCGGCTAGCGTTGGGGTCCAGTTGTATCATTAGTGCAATTGAGAATAGTCCCATTCAAGTCTGCAGGCAGCAATAATGCTACTAGATGGATGTTTGGGCAGTTCCTAAAGAGCTAAGTCTCTCTCTCTCTCTAGCAGCAAAAAGTAAATCCCCACAGCAGCAGCTCAACACCTGGTCACGCGCAGTGATTAGCCCACTCTCTGCTCTGCATCTAGGTGACTCTGGCTGTTGGCACTCCCAAACTCAGTGATTCTGCTCAGGCTGCCGATATGCAGCAGTGGTGGTGCATACTGGATATTGATGTGCGCTCTCAGGTCTACCTCATATCAAGAGGAAGCTGTGTCCTGTACATCTGGGAAAAGGCAGCTCGTTCCCCTCCTCCTGGCAATCTCTCTGGGAATTGCAGTTCAAAAGCTCTTGATTACAGTAGAGTCTCTCTCCTCTGAACTACAGTTCCCACAGTGCATTGCTGCCTGATTCAGTCTGCTCAGCATCTCCCCCCTCTTGCTGATATAGCTGTTAACCAGTTCAGCACCACAGAGCAGCAGTTACAGAGAGCAGATGCAGCTAGTGTTTCTCTCACTCTCCATTCTTAGCCAAGCACTTGGCTACATTCATACCTGTGCACCCTTTCACACGATCAAACTGATCGTGCCCACCTGTAATTTTTTCAGTGACCGGTTAGTGATCCGGCACTATGGGCATCAAAGGGCATAAAAATGTTTGATGTGTTTGATCAGGCTCGATGAACGGAAGATATACAAACAGGAACCTCCACTAATAGGAGTGCCGGTAGGGTATAGAGACCATCCAAGCTCTTGTAATGGCTCAGAGGGAAAAGGGGTGTCACCTGATGCCAGACATCTGAAAGATTCTAGAAGGGTGAATGGAGTGGCAACCTCAACCTCGACTCTGGACAGGACACCCCCAATGCATTTTGTCCATCCCCTGGAGCTTAGTCATGGCTGGGATTGCCACTCCATTCACCCTCCTAGGATCTCTCGAATGTGCAGCATCAGAGTACCCCCCTTTTCCCTCTGTAATTTTTTTAGGTTGACCCAATTGGACCCTCCAGCATACCTCCCAACTTTTGAATTAAAAACTGCGGGACACTTGGAAGCAGGGCCCCGTTTGAGAAGCGGGGGTGCTTGGGGGAGGTTGTTGCCACCGACCACCGTCTAGTAAAGAAGGGGGGGGGGCTCTGACATCTAAAGAAGTTGATAAGCGGGGGGGGTTCTGTTCTGCTGCCACCGACCTCTGACATGAAAAGAGGTAAGGAAGATGATAAGAGGGGGGGGCTGCTGCTGCTGCTGCCGTGTTGCTGCTGACTTTAGACATGTAAAGAAGCTGATATCCTCATACTTGCTCCCCTACTCCTGTGCTGCTGCTTCCTCTTCCTCCTCTCCTCCTCTTCCTCTGCACTATGCGGGAATATTTCCTTAATTGTGGGAATGCGGGAAATAGGTGTCAATGCAGAAAAGTCCCGCAGAATCTATGCCGGTTGGGAGGTATGCCCTCCAGTCTTCTGTATGTCGGTTTACACCTGCCGACATTCAATCCAACTCTATCTGATAAAAATAGATAGATGGGAATCCGTTCCCTGTCCGTCTAGCACAGAGGTGGCAAACACAAGGCCCGCGGGCTGAATGCGGCCCTCCAGGCTGATTTATGCGGCCCTCGCACCTCTCCAGTCATCCTCCAGACCCTAACTTTCTGCTTTCAAGAAATGCATCCAACTTCTTCCCAGCAGCAGCATAAGGAAAGGGGGTGCACTGTGATATAAGGGAGAGTGGTGGACTCAATTTCTGATGGTCGGGTGGCCCTTGACATCTAATGTAAGGGGAAGGGATGCGCTGGACAACTAATCTTACAGATACAACCGGCCCTTTTGAGGGCAACCATAATGCTGATGCGGCCCACAATGAAATTGAGTTTGACACCCCTGGCCTAGCAGATCGAATCAGATGGCAGTCAGGTGTAAATGGACAGGTGGCCCATTTACATCTGACCAACCACAGAGAAGAACGGGCTGTGTCTGCTCTGCTCAGCGGGGATCAGTGGACAGATTCGGAGCCTTCCCCGTGTGTAAGGGGCATAAAATTCACTGGAATCAGATCGGCTGTCATGGAAAACACCCCATACTTTCCTCTGCATTCTTTTCCAACATGAGCCCCACTATGTCTTTATGAAGTCATTTTTCGGTAAATTATGACTTGAAAAAATATTTAGAATGCTGCGGATTGTTTTCACTTTGAGGAATCCCACAAGCCCCGACAAGCGATCCCACAGCGATTGTTTTCATCTCAGCGAACAAGAGCAAAATGTTTTCTTGAATTAACCACATTGCTGTTTCCTGTCTTTGACATAAACCTTTAAACTCTCTCCAAATCTCAGGGAAAAAAAATACACACACACGCACGCCATACGTATCAACCTCGTACAGTCATGAGCTATTATCCATAACGCTGGCCACCCACATTACAATCTGATTGTATAATCTGCTTTAAACTACATTCACACTGGAGCGTCGGTGTCCTCGGAAGTCTTGCGTTTTCCCACTCACGTTTCCAATCATTTCACATAAGGCAGCACACCCTCTTAAAGGGGTTGTAAAGGTTTGTTTTTTATTTTTTAAATAGGTTCCTTTGAGCTAGAGCATTGTTGGGACTCCCCGCAGGGATGTAGTTCCAAGGGAGGGGGCGAGCACGCTGACTAACCCCCAGCCAGAACGGCTCGGATTATGGGGACAAGCTTACCGAGGAGAAACAGGAAGTGAGAAATTCAGACAAAGAAAATGAAGACAAGCTGCTAATAGAAAGGTAATTTTTAGGGTGGAACTCTGCTTTAAGGGAACCTATTTAGAAAATAAAAAACAAACCTTTACGACCCCTTTAAATGAGCTGATGTAAAACCCTGTACTCTCAGAATTTCAATCTATCCCTGATCCGGCACTATGGGCATCAAAGGGCATAAAAATGTTTGGCAATTTTGCCGGGAGGATACTCTTGCAACCTTCGAGACCAGTGGCGTTCCCCTCACACCACTGGGTGGGGTTTGGGCGCATTTTTTCTGCATTCTGCTGATATAAAAAACGCACGTGATTTTGCCACGATTTTACTGCGTTTTTTCTTTTACCTTACTTATTGTGTGTTTTTCAAAGAAACCTTATCAAAAATGTAACACAGACGTGTTATTGATGCGTTCTTGCTGTGTTTTCAATGCATTTCAACAGAGAGGTGCATTTCTGTTGCACTTTCTTTTAACTGTCTGTTCCTGTGCGCTGTCATATGAGAGCCGCACCTTCCCTTCGTCATTTGACTTGGGTGGGTGGAAAGCGGTTAATGAAAAAGCTAAATATAATAGAATTATAAATAAACAATTTTTATTTATTTTTTTAATGTCATTTTTGGTTTCGGTTCTTGGCCAAGTGCATCCAGCATTTTCAGTTTCGGCACCAAAATTTCCATTTGGTACACCTCTACATCACACGCTTGATGAAGGGATCCCACGTGGCTCCGAAACGTTGCACTACACTGATTGTGATGTAATATTTCTTCAATAAAAATAACTTTTGGATGTAATTGAATGCAGAACTACCCCCAAAGGAGCTGCTGGTTTGTTTTGGGTGGCATGTTACCTCTATTTCTCCTCCGTCTAGCATGCTTGATAAGAGCGGAGAAGAAACTGCAATGTCCACACTTTGGATGTCTTTTTCTGTGCTTTATTACCCAACGGGGCAAAACGATAAAAGTAGTAGTAGTAGGGATAATAAGTAGTGGGACCAGGTGTACAACTTGGTTTGGAAACAATCCCACATCCAGCGATAAACTCTCGAAGCCACTCTAGCCAGAGTGGGTATAGTGCACCCGGATAGGCCTTTCTCTCTAACCCATCAGCCAGGATGGCTCACGGAACTTTAGCAAAGTCTCTGCCACAGACCTTCCCAAAGATGGAGATGTATTCGGTCCAGAATCCTTCTCAACTCAGGATTAAGCACCCGGATATCTCTTGAATAAACTTTAGTCTATTCAGTACTGACAGGCGACCATCATCCAGCCTTTCAGTAATCGTGCATCCTTCAATGAAGTCTAAGGCCTCTCCTAGGATACCAGCCTCGTGCTCGGTGCTCTCCAGAACAAGTACTTAATTCGGCGGCTTCCTCCCTCAGGACGGACAGCACAGGACCACTCTGTTGATGTAGACCCAGTCTGACTACTGGGCCTACCTGGTAAATCACGACTCCGGACCAACGTGGCCACGGAGCCAGGAACTCTTGGACACGCACCCACGGCCAGGAGGGCCACACACAGGGGTGGTGGGACGACTGCCCAGGGCGGACGATGACGACCCAGAACTAATGACGTCTGTCCTTTAAGTACTCTCCCCCAGCATGCACAGTGAGGCGATCAACCCCCACTGATTGGCCGCTGGGAAAGAATACCCAAAACAGCTTGATCTGACTGCTGTCACCCTTGGCCTGGGGTAGAACCGACACCCCAGACAACAATAGTGGTCACCTGCAGTACAGCCATGGCTGGAATAGAGGCCCGAATTTGAAAAAAAATCAGTCAGAGATAACTAATCCTCTGACTACCTTCTAAATTTAAAGCAAGGTCAGCAGAGAAAAACAGCTGCCCGCTACATGAATATCCTTGGTATGCTGGCAAATATCTACATTATATTGTGTATGTTCCAGTCAGGGCCGCCATCAGGGGGGTACAGGCAGTACACCTGTAACGGGTCCGGAGGTCCCCAGGGCCCCAGATGGTAACCCCCTCTTTTTTTTAATTTATCTTTTATAAAAAATATATATTTTTTAGTATATTTTTATTTAATTTTTTTATTAAAGGGCCAATTTTTTTTCTTTTCTTTTTTTTTTTAGCGGTCCGGAGGTCCCCAGGGGCCTGGAAGCCCCCAGGGCCCCAGATGGCAACCCCCCTTTTTTATTTATTTTTGATTAAAAAAATATATTTTTTAACATTATTTTATTTAATTTTTTTATTAAAGGGCCAATTTTTTTTAGGGGTCTGGAGGTCCCCAGAGGCCCCAGATGGCAACCCCCCTCTTTTTTATTTATTTTTTATAAAAAAAATATATATATTTTTTAAATATATTTTTATTAAATTTTTTATTAAAGGGCCAATTATTACTATTATTTTCTTCTTAAAAAAAAATTAAAGGGCCCAGACGTCCCCAGGGCCCCAAATGGCAACCACACTTTTAAAAAAAAATATCTCTCTTTTTTTCTTTTTATTAAAGGGCCCAGGGGTCCCCAGGGCCCCGGATGGCTCCCCCCCTTTTTTTTATATATATATTTTTCTTTATTTCTTCTTTTTTATGTAAAGGGCCCCCCCGCTTCTTAATTTGCGGCGCAACCCCCCCCCCCCCACTTCTCAATTTCAGGTGGCACCACCCCCCCCCCGGTTCTCTGCTCCGGGGGGCCCATGCCTGAAGCTGTGTAAGGGGCCCCATAATTCCTGATGGCAGCCCTGGTTCCAGTATCCAGCTGGTGGTCGCTACAGCACCCGGTACCTTAGAAGCTCATTCAGAGAATGTGTGTGAAGGGAATATGGACTGTGCCTGGCAGCAAGACGCAAGTCAGCTAACTGCGCTTGGGGTACCATTAACAATTTATGGCACTGCAAGCGTGCAGTGAGTTTGCAGTACATTTTCTGAAACGCGTAACAAAACGCGCATTTTCTGTGCAACAGACTTAAGGTGGGTATAAACTATAAGGAATTTGGAAGAAAAATTCAGTACGTGGAACGATCGTTTCGATTTTCCTATGGAGACTACACGACTTTCGACATCTGATGCAGACTTTTAAAAGGAACATTTCCAAAAGGACAAACTACAAAAATGTTCTCGTACTTGAACAGAACAAACTGTTTTTGTATGAGAAAAATCGGATACGGAACTCTGCGAATGATCAACAAAAAGAAAGCCTTTGTCGTACGAGGGTTTTCATACAATTAGTACCATCCGCAGTTTTGACTTGCTGTGAATCATCGGGTGAATCATCATCCAGATCACCGGGTGAAAATGAAGGAAAAAAATCCTAAAAAAGAAAACGAATGCAGCCATCACATCTAAGAATTAGTAAACTGGATTACAACAAGCCCTAATTCACACCAGTGCGGCTTTGAAATTGTGCTACTTCAGCGCTATTTCAAAGCCACAGATCAGTGCGATTTCATTGCAGCTTGCAACTTCATTAAACAGAAGTTAATGCAAGTCGCAATAGAATCACAGAAATGTAGTGCAGGAGCCTTTTTCAAAGTCGCTGTGACGTGAGTTACAATGTTTTAAATGGTTCCATTGCTGCAAATAGGGCGCGACCTGTCCTACAATTTTGAACTGTCAAACCGCATGAGAAATCGCACTGGTGTGAACCAGGATTAAATGTTTGCTTTTGTGATTAATACCACGTTAACTGAAAGATCTTAGCTAAACTATAATCCAATAACATTGTACTAAGTACCGTACTTGTTAAAATCTCTCTAAGCCAATCATGTTGAACTTCTCATGAGAATTGTGGTTATATGTTGTGCTTTTTGAATATAAAGATTTCCGTGTGTGGTTTCAATATCTCTGGAGTTGGGGCCCCTATAATTACTTGTTCTTCTCTATTGTTTTATGTAATACTTGTGGTTACAGGCCACATCAAGCAGTTACAGCTGTATCCAGTACTGTAGGGACAAGGGTCACAGGGGCCACACTTCAAAAATAGGGTCCTGCTTCCAGGAGAGCACACAGGGTACCCTCTCAACTGCCCTAAAGTGCACTTATCAGTCATTACAGTCTCGTACACATGATCAGAATTTCCTGATGGCCTGAAATCCGATGGAATTTTTCGTCGGAATTCCGCTCAAGCTGTCTTGCATACACACTGTCAGACCAAATTCCGACCGTCCAAAACACGGTGACGTAACACACTACGATAAGCCGAGAAAAAATAAGTTCAATGCTTCCGAGCATGCGTCTAATTGATTCTGAGCATGCGTGGGTTTTTTCTCCGTCGCAGTTGTACACAGACGATAGGAATTTCATATCGTTTTTTTTTTCCATGGGAAAAAAATAAAACATGTTCTATTTCTAAACACTGATGGAAAAAAACGATGGGGCCCACACACACAATCGGAATTTTCGATGAAAAAAGTCCATCTGACTTTTTTCATCAGAAATTCCGATCGTGTATATGCGGCATAAGAGGTAATATTATGGAATGACTGTTATTAAAGACAAAATAAATTCTCTCAATCAACATGAACTATTTTAGTGGAACTAAACCCATCACTTTAACTGTTTACCAAAAGTTATATTCAATGCATGCTATGATTGATAACTGTCACAGTTGCTTGCGCTCCCAACTAAACTGTCAAGGCATCAGATTGTTGGTGTTATTACTGATCACATGTGCAGCACTATGGCAATTGCAGCGTTTCTCAACCTTTTTAGTTGCGGCATCCTTTTAAATTATGGAAAATATCAAGGCAGGGTTCCTTCATTACATTAAAAGTCCCTCCATCACATCAGAGGTTCCTTCATTACAACAAGAGTCCCTCCATCACATCAGAGGTTCCTTCATTACAACAAGAGTCCCTCCATCACATAAGAGGTTCCTTCATTACATCAAAGGTCCCTCCATCACATCAGAGGTTCCTTCATTACAACAAGAGTCCCTCCATCACATCAGAGGTTCCTTTATTACATGAAAGGCACCTCCATCACTTTAGAAGTTCCTCCATTAAATCAAAGGTCCTTCCATCGCATGAGAGCTTCGTTCACTACATCAAGAATCCCTCCATCACACCAGAGGTTCCTTCATTACATCAGAGGTTCCTTCATTACATCAAGAGCCCCTCCATCACATCAAAAGTTCCTCCATTACATCAAGAGCTCCTCCATCACATCAGAGGTTCCTTCATTACATCAAAGGTCCTTCCATCACATCAAAAGTTCCTCTATTACATCAAAGGTCCCTCCATCACATCAGAAGTTTCTCCATTACATCAAGAGTCCCTCCATCAAATTAGAGGTTCCTCCATTACATCAGAAGTTCCTTCATTACATCAAAGGTTCCTCCATCACACCAGAAGTTCACCAATCACATCAGTGGTTCCTTCCTTACATTAAGGGTTCCTCCATCACACAAGAAGTTCTTCCATTACATCAAGGGTCCCCCTTCACATCAGAGGTTTCTCCATCACATCAGAGTTTTCTTCATGACGTCAGAGGTCCCCCATTACATGAGAGGTTCCTCCATAACATCAAAGGTCCCTCCATCACATATAAGGACCCCATCACATTAGAGGTCCCTCCATCACATCAGAGGTTCCTTCATCACATCAGAGGTTCCTCCATTACATCAGAGGTTCCCCCATCGTATCAGAAGTCCGTCCATTACATCAAGGGTCCCTCCATCACATTAGAGGTTCCTCCTTTACATCAGAAGTCCCTCATTACATCAGAAGTTCCTCATCACATGAGAGGTTCCTCCATTACATCAGAGGTTCCCCCTTCACATCAGAAGACCCTCCATCACATCAGAGGTTCCTCCATTACATCAGAAGTCCCTCATCACATCAGAGGTTCCTCCATTACATCAGAGGTTCCCACATCACATTAGAGGTCCCTCCATTACATCAAGGGTCCCTCCATCACATAAGAGGCCCCCATCACATCAAAGGTTCCTTCATACCATCAAAGTCCATTCTTCTTCAAATCAGAGGCCCACATCATGTCAGAGGTTCTCTTAAACATCAGAGTCACACCAAAGTCCCCCCTATACACCAGAAGCCCCCTATCACCATGGAGTTTTCCCATCACAGAGTCAGAGTTCCTTCATCACATCAGAGTCCCCCCTATACATAAGTACAGAGTCTCCCTATCCCAATCAAGAGTCAGAAACTCGCCATCACAGAGTCACACAACACATCAAAGCCCCTTTTTCACATCAAAGGCCCCATTAGAGGTCCTCCTACATCAAGAAACAATGCTGTAAAGGACAGGATGGTTTAGCTCCATTTTAAAAGGCCATTGATGTGTGACCTAAAGCATGTCATTTAACCCCTTAGTGTCACGTAATAGTCAACAAAAACAAACCGACCAATGTTTGTTCTTAACATGCCAGGGATTCTCCCCATTCCTCCTGACAGTAAAGGGTCAGAACCTTCCATGAAAGGGACAGTTTTTTTCACACCCTCCCTTTAATTAGGAACATTAGACATGGTCAGAGGTTCCAGTGACATCTGAGCGGTGTGTTGTGGTCACCACCATATCATGGCTCCTATTTACAAAAGTTGGCAAAATTACATTATTATGTTTTGTCACGTCTTGCTCTTTTGTAAAAACAGAATTATACATTTTTGTCTTCATTCAATAAAGTTTTTATTGTTCTTATTGAGCAGTAAATCATGGTGACCAGCCCAAACCACTCCTCTACTAACTGGGTTTTATCAAAGAGAATTCTGCTGTTTGGTTACTGCACTGGAAGCTAATATAAAGAGGAACGCTGATGGGGAATCTGATATAAATGGGGACCCTGATGGGGACACCTGATAAAAAGGGCACTCTGATGGGGACACATGATGTAAGGGGGCATACTGATGAGGGCCCTGATGTAAAGAAAGATTCCGATAGGGGAACTGATGTAAGGAGGGACTTTGATAATAACTTCTGATGTAAGAGGGACTCTGATGGGGACACGTGAAGTAAGGGGGAGACTTTGATGGGGACACATGATGAAAGTGGGGGAACTCTGATGGGGACACATGACGTAAGGGGGGACTTTGATGAAGACACATGATGTAAGGGGGCACTCTGATGGGGACACATGATGTAAGGGGGGGACTTTGATGGGGACACATGATGTAAGGGGGGCATCTCTGTTGGGGACATGTGACGTAACGGGGGACACATGATGTAAGAGGGGACTCTGGTGTGGACACATGATGAAAGTGGCACTTTGGTGAGGACCCTAAAGTACGCAAAGATTATGAAGGGGAAACTGATGTAAGGAGGCACTTTGATAAGAACTTCTAATGTAAGAGGGCACTCTGATGGGGACACTTGATGTAAAGGGGGACTCTGATGAGGAAACCTGATGTAAGGGGGGCATCTCTGTTGGGGACATGTGACATAACGGGGGACACTGATGGGGACACATGATGTAAGAGGGGATTCTGATGGGGACACATAATGAAAGGGGCACTCTGATGGGGACATATGATGAAAGGGGGCACTATGATGAGGACCCCGAAGTAGGAGAAGATTCTGATGGGGAAACTGATTTTAATAAGAACTTCTGATGTAAAGGGGCACTCTGATAGGGACACCTGATGTAAAAAGCGACTTTGATGGGGTCACATGACGTAAGGGGGAGACTCTGATATGGATAAGCTGATATAAACGGGGACTCTGATGAGGAAACCTGATGTAAGGGGGGCACTCTAATGGGGACACATGATGTAAGGGGGGGACTCTGATGGGGACACATGATGTAAGGGGGGTCCCATGATGGGAACACATATTGAAAGGGGGCACTCTGATGAGGACACATGATGAAAGGGGGCACTCTGATGAGGACACATGATGAAAGGGGACACTCTGATGAGGACCCTGATGTAAGAGAAAATTCTGATTGGGAAACTGATGTAAAAAGGGACTTTGATAAGAACTTCTGATGGGGACTCTAATGGGGACACATGATGAAAGGGGGCATTCTGATGGGGACATCTGATGTAAGGGGACACTCTGAAAAGGACCCCAATTTATGGGAAGACTGATAGGGAAGCTGATGTAAGGAAGGACACCCATTGGGAAGTTGATATAAGGAGGGGCTCTGATAAGAATTCCTGATGTAAAGGGGGAATTTATTTTTCTATTGGAATAGGATTGTATAATTTTTTTTTATTGGTTGAACTAGATGGTCTTTTTTCAGCCAGATGAACTGTGGGTGTAACGCTGGGATTCGACGCACGGGGGGGGGGGGGGGGGGGCGACAAACCACCCATGTACAAGTAGTCTAAAGCCGGTTTCTATGAACTTTCTGCTTCCTATATCTCCAATCTCAACCACAATGCTAAAGTATGAATGTGAATAGCAGCTGAACGACGCATCTTAGTGCCGCCATTGTTTAGTAGCCGGTCTTCTGTATAGGGGAGCCAGCAAGGAGTCTGCGGAGCTATGTTTATGAATTCCTCTTCTGCATCACCAGCCGGAGGGTGGGAGAGAATTGTGTATAACTGAAGTTCACTTTACGTAAACCTGTCACATTGTAAATATAATCAGACTGACACTGACAGTATCAGACACCGAGAGGTGCTTACATATACATTTCATGGTCCTGAGTGGATGAAAATGTCAGCTACTCGCTCCGAAATCAGATCTCCGCCCCTCCGCTCTCCCCCGACCAGTGTTGTCTTGATTAACCACTTGACCTTTGGAAGATTTTGTTTGTGAAAAAGGTTTGAGAAATGCACTGCGGAGCGTGGCACCAAATCCAATAATGTACAGTAAATCCTTGGCTTGCCAGGATAATTCGTTCCAGAAACACGCTTGTAATCCAAAGCACTTGTATATCAAAGCAAATTTCCCCATAAGAAAGAATGGAAACTCAGATGATTAGTTCCACAACCATTTTATTCAGAAGTCCTTCAGTTTATTATCCATATAAAAAGATTATAGCAATGTGATAGGTTGTGTAACCATAAAATGTCCATCCACAAATGGAAGCCTCCACAAGGGGAGTAGAATCAAAATCCATAGCTACAGAGTATAAAAGAGAAGAGAGGCGCCTCTAAGTGTAGCAATATGGTTAAATAAGGTACAACATTTAGCAACTCACATGGTTGATGATTAAAAGAGGCACATCTAAGTATTCAGGGATCTGGGGTAAAGCTGTCCACATAGACGGTCCTCCTCACCGCCGGCTCTCACCGATGTCAGTCTGCAATCGTGACTGGGAAGACTACCCTGCAGTAGAGCGATCTGAAAGCAAAGTTTGAACCGCTCGTGTAGCGCAGAGTGAAAGGGATGACGTCAATGGCGGTGAGGAGGACGGTCTATGTGGACATCTTTACCCTGGATGCCTGCATACTTAGATATTCCTCTTTTGATGATCAAACATGCGAGTTGCTAAATGTTGTTCCTTTATTAAAGGGGAGTTCCACCCAGAAGTTCACTATTTAAATATAAATACCCCTGTAATACACAAGCTTAATGTATTCTAGTAAAGTTAGTCTATAAACTAAGGTCCGTTTTATTAGGTTGTTACAGCATTTAGATTTATAATCTAGAAATAGACCGTGGCCATCTTAAAGAGGAGGTTCGCCCTAAATATTCTCTCTCCCATGTGATACAGCATACTGGCGTCAGCGGCAGTATGCTGTTTTTTTTTTTTTTTTAAATCGCCCACTTACCGTGAAATCTTTAATTTTTATTTCTTTCCCCCCGTGGTGGATGGCGCTTGTATAGCGCGTCACAGCTTACGAAAATACCCGATTCAGGACTCGGGTATTTCCGGCGCAATGCGGCGCCTGCGCACAGACCTAGGAGCTGACTGCGCAGGCGCCGTATTTCTCCGAGTCCTATTTCGGCTTTTTAGCCATAGGACTCGGAGAAATACGGCGCCTGCGCGGTCAGCTCCTAGGTCTGTGCGCAGGCGGCGCATTGCCCCGGAAATACCCGAGTCCTAAATCGGGTATTTTCGGAAGCTTTGACAAGCTGTATAGGCGCCAGCCACCGCGGGGGAAAGAAATAGGGATTAAAGTTTTCACAGTAAGTGGGGGATTTAAAAAAAAAAAAACAGCATACTGGCGCTGACGCCAGTATGCTGGATCACATGGGAGAGGGTATATTTTAGGGTGAACCTCCGCTTTAAGTGTGGGCATCATGAAGCCAGACTGCATGACTTCTTGGATTGCAGCTTTGCAGATCTCGCACATGCTCAGTGCTGCACAAGCAATGTAATAGGTTTCAGTCAGGTTTACAAGGACTACTGGGAAACATGATGCCTATCCCAGAAACCCTTGCAAATAGCCTTGTGACTTAATAGCCTAGGCCAGTGATGGCGAACCTATGGCACGGGTGCCACAGCTGCCACTTCAAGCCCTCTCTGTCGGCACGCCAGGGGTTTCCCCCAGCCAGGCATACAATTGCACTGACTCCCTTCCTTGCATCAGTGCCAGTGACTTGCATGGGTCAGGAAGGTCAGTGCATGGGTCAGGTAAGGTGAGTTTAATGGTCAGGTAGGTGAGTTTAATGGCGAGTGCATGTGTCAGGTAGATCAGTGTATGTTGCACAGTGTATTCTGAGCACAATGCATTCCTGAATCCTGCATTCTAAGTGAATCTGGCAGAATCTTACATTTATGGTCCCTTGGGGCTCATTTGGAGGGAAGATCAGTCCCATCCTTTGTACAGAGACGCTGGCAGGTTTAATTCTGTGTTGGCACTTTGAAAGAAATACGTTGGTTTTGCATCGCGGTTTGGGCACTCGGGCTCAAAAAGGTTCGCCATCACTGGCCTAGCCTAATAAGGAGGAGGAAGTAATGAAGGACTACAAAATAAAGGTATTTACAAGCAACAAAATAAATAGAAATTGTCCATTCTGAACACTGTGGGGCAGATTCACAGAGAATTAGATTATTGTAGAGTATCAGAAATACACTACGCCAGCGTTTTTTACCTGGCTCTACGTGGAATCCAGGTAGATTTTGTCCAGTAAACGACGGCGGCGTAGTGTATTTCTCCCGTCGCAATCCATCTGCGCGAGTAGGGGGCGTGAAGCATTTAAAATAGGCGCGTTCCCGCAGGGATCGAACTGCGCATGCTTCGTTCGCAAATTTCCCGCCGTGCATTGCGCGAAAACACGTCGTCACGTCGTAGTAGCGTCGTTTACGTACATTCCTATTCCCAAACGAGTTACGTAAAAAAAATATATATATTTTCAAATCGATGTGGGAACGACAGCCATACTTTACATGGGTTACGCACTGTTAGACCAGCAAAAAGCTCCTCTAACGTTACGTAGCCAAAAAATGACGTAGGCGATTGCGAGGGACACTCGTACCTTCGTGGATCGCCGTAAAAACTAATTTGCATACCCCGACGCATGAAAACGACGCAAACTCCTCCCAGCGGCCGCAATAATATCGCAGCGTAGATCCGAAGGCTTACGAAGACGTAAGCCTCTCGGATCGAAGCCCGAAGCCGCCGCATCATGGTTTGAGGATTCAAACTAGTGATACGGCGCACGAAATTTGAAATTACTCCTGTCTAACACCAGTTAGACAGGCGTAATTGCTCTGTGAATCTGGGCCTATGAGATTAGGGCATGCAGCACAGACAGACATAAACAAATGGGTGGAACTCCACTTTGAAAACAATCGTGTGTAGGCTCCAAAGAATTTTTCTCGACGAGAAAAATGGGCATTAAAAATTTAGAACCTGCTCTATTTTTTCTCGTTTTCCTCATCGCCGTTTTATTTTGTCATGTACGCGGAATTACATTTAAAAATAAAGAAATGGCCTCCCGTCCTGAAGACAGAAGATTCATATATTGAAATGAAAATCTCTTCTGCTGCAGCGAATTCCAGGGAAAAGGAGAAATTCTCTGCCGTTTGGAATAATATTCCTTTAGAAAACTGATCCATGTGGCAAACTTGGCCGGCGTCCCGCCACGATTCCTGACATTCCGCTCCCAGACAGCCTGTTACAGCTTCACACTCCAACAAAGTATCTTTCATTGGAAGTCACGCTGACTCTCCCGCGCCTCTAAAACAAACCCAACACCCGATAAATATAGATGGGCCGCCCGCTGACAGATCAGCTGTTATGACAAGATAATAATAAGAAAAAAAAGGTACGCCTTCCAAAGATCTCTACACAAATATGTCCTAAGTCAGCTGTTATTCGGGCGCTGGAACCGCGGCGGAAAAATATACATCGAGGCTAAAAATAACAGCGAAAAAATCACTTTCTTTTCCGTTCATGGAGAGAGAGATCACATCCGTACTCTGCAGGGTAAGCGGGCGAAAGTCTAAAAGTTAACCACTTAAGGACCAGGCCTATTTTTCAAGTTAAAATCATTTTTTTTTTTTTTTTGCGAGAAAATTACTTAGAACCCCCAAACATTTTTTTTCAGACACCCTAGAGAATAAAATGGCGGTCGTTACAATACTTTGGGGGTTATTTACGAAAGGCAAATCCACTTTGTACTACAAGTGCAAAGTGCACTTGAAATTGCACTGAAAGTGCACTTGAAAGTGCAGTCGCTGTAAATATGAGGGGTAGATCTGAAATGAGGGGAAGCTCTGCTGATTTTATTATCAAATCATGTGCAATGCTGTTTTTTAATTTCCCCCTCGGATCTACAACGACTGCACTTCCAAGTTCACTTTCAGTGCAATTTATAGTGCAAAGTGGATTTGCCTTTTGTAAATAACCCCCTTTATGTCACATCGTATTTGCGCAGCGGTCTTACAAATGCATTTTTTTGGGGGAGAAAAAATACACTTCTTTCGAATTAAAAAATAAGAAATCAGTAAAGTTAGCCCAATTTTTTTTATATTGTGAAAGATGATGTTAAGTAAATTGATACCCAACATGTCACATTTCAAAATGTTGTCGGATCGTAGAATGGCGACAAACGTAATAATCTCCATAGACGACATTTAAAAAGTTCTACAGGTTACCCGTTTTGAGTTACAGAGGAGGAGGTCTTTTGCTAGAATTATTGCTCTCGCTCTAATGATCGCGGCGATACCTCACGTGTGGTTTGAACACTGTTTTCATATGCGGGCGCTGTTCACGTATGCGTTTGCTTCTGCGCAGGAGCACAGCAGGACAGGGTGCTTTAAAAAAATGTATTAATTTTTTTCTTATTTATTTTACTTTTTATGTTTTATTTTTACACCTTCCCTTTAAAAAAAAAAAATTGGATCACTTTTAATCCTATTATAAGGATGTAAACATCCCCTGTTATAGAAAAAAAGCATGACAGGACCTCTTTAATGTGAGATCTGGGGTCAAATAAATCTCACATTTACACTTAACTGCAATCTAAAAAAAAAATCATTTAATTTTCAATAAAAAAAAAAAAATCCCCTTTAAGGCCGTTTGACGCCGCTTCTGTCATCCAACGTCATTGAGTCGAGTGGGGGCCATTTTTCAGCCTCTGAGGGGAAAGGATTGGATCGTCTCCGCCACTACTCTGGTAGGCAGCGGAGACCACCGGAACGCAGCGGGAGGGCAATATTGATTGGTTTATGCTGACGTTATAGCGTCTACAAACTATGGTATATGTTTATGGAATTTTTTTTCATACTAAAAATGGTGTCGACCAGTGACATATAGCAGGATTGCAATATTCCGGCGGCCTATTGGACACTAACTGACACTTTGTGAGAACCAGTGACACTAATACAGTGATTAGTACTAAAAAATTATACTTTCACTGTACCAATGACACTGGCTGGGGAGGGGTTAAACATCTAGGGTGATCAAAGGGTTAACTGTGTGCCTAGCCAGTTCAAAAAAACACATAGGCACACAGTTAACCCTTGATGTTAACCCCTTCCCAGCCAGTGCCATTAGTACAGTGACCGTGCATATTTATTAGCACTGATCACTGTACAGTATTGGTGTCACTGGTCCACAAAAAGTATCAGTTAGTGTCAGAGTGTCTGTCCCACTATAAGTCGCCATTACTAGTAAAAAAAATAAACAATAAATAAAAATATTTGTAGAGTTTGTAGAACTTTTGCGCAAACCAATCAATATACACAAAGACCCGGATTCACATACATCGGCGCATATTTATGCTGCCGTAGCGTATCTCTTTTACGCTACGCCGGGGCGAGCATGACACTCCACACCAGGGAGAAAGCCTTGCATTACTGTGTGGAGTTACAGACAGAAGAACAGGAAGTGAGGATTTCTCAGAAGAAATAAGGACATTTAAAAGCAAAATGGAAGGATAAGGTAAGTGAAGGAGGACTGCACTAAGGTATAATTTCCCATGATGCTCAACTACACTGCAGAGTACATGAGCATCATGGTAAATGTAGTTCCAAACCATCTGGGGTTCCCCATCACTGCCATAGACCCATGTTAGTTAGTTGTGTTCGGTGGTGGCAACACTTGCCGAAAGCGAACCTGCTGTTTAATTTTTTGGCCCGGCGTGTGTAAAGCTATGAGCAGCTGCATGGCACTATTGAGGCGGCTGGTCAGTAGGGTGCCCACGTGTCCCGGATTGCCTGAAAATGTCCCGCAATTGACATGTCTGTCCTGGGTCCCGGGCATCTTCATTCCATGACAATACAGTGTCCCGGAATGAAATAGAGGACACAGTCACCGTCTACTAACTAGTAACTGTAGTATTTTCCGGCGTATAAGACGACTTTTTAACCCCTGAAATTTTTCATAAAAAGTTGGGGGTCGTCTTATACGCTGGTAACCTAAAATAAAATGGACGGCCGCGGTCTGAGGCCGCGTACACACGATCAGACCTGTCCAATGAAACTGGCCTGAAGACCAGTTTCATCGGACCAAATTGATCATGTGTACGGCCCATCGGACCAAAGTTTTAAAACTTGCTTTAAAATCTGTCCGATGGACACCTGTCCATCGGACCAAAACAATGGTTAGTAAGCAAAAGCATCGGACCAAAAATCCGCGCATGCTCAGAATCAAGTCGACGCATGCTTGGAAGCATTGAACTTCATTTTTTCAGCACGTCGTTGTGTTCTACGTTACCGGGTTCGGGCCCGATGGGATTTTGGACTGATGGTGTGTACGCACATCAGACCACTTCAGCAGTGGTCCGATGAAAACGGTCCGTCGGACCAGTCTCATCAGTTTGGTCTGATCGTGTGTACGTGGCCTGAGAGTCAGCATGTCAGGGTCCAGGCATGTATCAACGGCACAGTGAGGCATGTATCAACGGCACAGTGAGGCATGTATCAATGGCACAGTGAGGCATGTATCAACAGCACAGTGAGGCATGTATCAACGGCACAGTGAGGCATGTATCAACGGCACAATGAGGCATGTATCAACGGCACAGTGAGGCATGTATCAACGGCACAGCGAGGCATGTATCAACGGCACAGCGAGGCATGTATCAACGGCACAGTGAGGCATGTATCAATGGCACAGTGAGGCATGTATCAAGGACACGGTGAGGCATGTAACAATGGCACAGCGAGGCATGTAACAACGGCACAGTGAGGCATGTATCAAGGGCACAGTGAGGCATGTATCAAAGGCACAGTGAGGCATGTATCAACGGCACAGTGAGGCATGTATCAACGGCACAGTGAGGCATGTATCAACGGCACAGTGAGGCATGTATCAACGGCACAGAGAGGCATGTATCAACGGCACAGCGAGGCATGTATCAACGGCACAGTGAGGCATGTATCAATGGCACAGTGAGGCATGTATCAAGGACACGGTGAGGCATTTAACAATGGCACAGCGAGGCATGTAACAACGGCACAGTGAGGCATGTATCAATGGCACAGCGAGGCATGTATCAATGGCACAGTGAGGCATGTATTAATGGCACAGTGAGGCATGTATCAATGGCACAGTGAGGCATGTATCAACAGCACAGTGAGGCATGTATCAAAGGCACAGTGAGGCAAGTATCAATGGCACAGTGAGGCATGTAACAACGGCACAGTGAGGCATGTAACAACGGCACAGTGAGGCATGTAACAATGGCACAGTGAGGCATGTAATGGTGGCACAGTCTGGCATGTAATGGCACAGTGAGGTATGTAATGGTGGCACAGTCTGGCATGTAATGGCCCAGTGAGGTGAGGCAAGGCATGACTAGTAGGAAGGGGGTCGTCTTATACGGGCGAGTATATCCCAAAACCAACATTTTAGCTGGAAAACTAGGGAGTCATCTTATATGCCCAGTTGTCTTATACGCCCGCAAATACGGTACTTTTGTGGATTGTCCCTGAATGGCAGTTTGGAAATGTGGTCACCCTAGTGGTCAGGGGGCAGTAAAGTTGCAGCTCAACCACCTGGCTTTCCTGTACCCCCCCCCCCCACCCCCCGGCCACACATGTGAACGAGCCCCCAGAGATTACATGTTTTATTACGTAATCTAATAAATGTCTGAGGATTGTGCAGATGTCTGGTGTACTTAATGGAAAAACATGTCCGATAGATCATTCTTCCGGACCACACAACTCCAATGTGTACTTATCATCTACAACACATTTCATAATAGAAGGGAAAAAAACACAACAGCTGCATGAGATCTTTCCTCATGAAATGGAAGGAAAATTAGAAAACTAGCAGCTGATATCTGTAAAGTACACACAGGGAACAAATGTCGTCTACAGAATACGTTCCGTTCTACAAAACACGCCGAGACCCTGAAAGAAACAAGCCGCTGTTATCAGCTGAAGCCGGATGTGATGTCTCTCGTTTGAGATGAACACGTCCTGACCCGGGTAAGTGCCTTTATTATTACTAATTTCCCTCTGTATCCTTTTCGGCAGACGACTGCAGCACAAATTACCTCATGTTTGTGGCGTCTTGATGAGAATGTTTTTCGTTCTAGCCAACTATGACCTTCGCTCTGGTGAGCAAACTAGCTGTTTTCCCATAGGGACATCTAAAACTAAAGCAAAAGTCAACGAGATCTAAACTCCAAGGGGATGGAAGTCCGACGAATTTCATCACATGTGTACCTTTGCCGCGAACGATGAGAAGTTGACTCAACAGAAATATCGACTTCTCCTTTTTTACTTTTTCATGGTGTGTTTTACTGAGCTGCGGTTCTAGAGTAGTACTAAAACCAAAGGCCCGGATTCACAAAGCACTTACGCCGACGTATCTCCAGATACGCCGCGTAAGTACAAATATGCGCCGTCGTATCTGTGCATCGGACCCACAAACGAAATTACGCCTAAAAACAGACTTCATCCCACCGACGTAACTTGCCTAGGCCGACATAGAGTGGGCGCATATTTACGCTGGACGCATGTGGCACTCCCATTGATTTTTTATTCAAATATGCAAATGAGGGAGATACGCTGATTCACGAACGTACTTGCCCCCGGCGCATGATTTACGTGGTTTGCATAAGTTTTACGTTCGGCATAAAGTTATTCCTCATAGATGAGGCGCAACCCATGCAAAGGTATGAACCAGGGAACACAAGCCTACGTATTGTACGTTGGATGTCTGTGAATATGGGTCGACGTGGGTCTGACTGGGCGTAGGTTACGTTCATGGCGTACACAGTGATCCGGCGTATCTTAGGCAGTTGTTCTGACGTGGTTGTGAGCATGCACACGGGTATACGTCCACGTCTCGACGCATTCGCAGTTCATTTTAAAGGGTCACTAAAGGAAAAAAAATGTTTTGCTGAAATTACTGTTTACAGGGTATAGAGACATAAAAGTTAACTGATTCCTTTTCAAAATAATTAAAAATAGATAAAAAGCAATCATATAATGTGCCTGCAGGTTAGTTTCACTTTTGAACTGGCTTCATGTTTCTGTGAAGTAGAAATAGACACACAGAACAAAAACAAACAAATCCAGGGCAGTGTTTTGTTTTTAAAATTAATCTGATTGGTTCTGGGAAGTTTTAGACACACAGTAATGACAGCTTAAACCATCGTGAGAAAGCTCCCAGCACTGTGGTTATAAGGAAACAGACAAGCAGGAAGTGTGGAGAACAGAGCAGGATTACAGCAACTTCAAAGCAAAAATGAACAATAAGGACATGAAACCAGTACTGCAGTAAGGTAAAGGAAGCTATTAAAAAAAAAAATCCTTTAGTGATCCTTTAAGTACTTGTCTGGCGCCCGGCCCATCATTTGCACGGGGTCACGCTTCATTAACATGGATCACGCCCACTTCCAGCCCACTTTCACTTACGCCGGCTTACGCCTACGAAATATACGCTATGCTGGCGCAGAGTTGGGAGCATTTGCTTTGTGATTTACATGCTTGCCTCTCCGATCTAAAAGAGATACGCTATGGCTGCATAAATATGCGCCGATGTCTTTGAATCCGGGCCAAAATGTTTTTTTTTTTTTTGGATGGAGTAAGGGGGGGTTATAGCCCCTGTTAGCTTTATTTTTCCAATCTGTGTCTCACGGAGAGATTTTCCTTAATTTCCTGTCCCTCTGCAAAACATTTTTGGATGTGTATGAAGGAGCATCTGTGTAGCGCCTGGTTACTTAAAAGGTACCGGTGCTAGTCAAATTTAGAGACGGATCAGAGTGTTAACTGACTCTGATCCAATTATTATGTTTAAAACTGGTCTCTGTCTTAGCTTGGCTGTGTTGTGGACTGTCTATTGTTACTGGGGTGTAGCAGTGGAGTCGAGGTTTAGGTGCTCTTCCCCAGCAGCCAATCAGGAGGGTTGAGCCTGGCTGTGCATGCTGGGGGAGGGGATTTATGGGGCAGATGCCATTAGTCTGGGTTCTTCTTCGGAGTGTGGCTCCCACCTTTAGGGTGACTGCGCATCTAAGGACCCCAGCGTAATGGCCTTCTAGAACGGGGTGTGCGTGCCATGCAGTGTTCCTGGTTCCGGGACCATGTTGGTCCGGAACATTTGAGCTGTGGCAGGGAACCCAGTGGTCGAATGAGTTCCCAATCCTGAAGATCCCAAGCGGGATAGCTGTTCCGTGGGGAGTCCATCTGAGGAGAGCCAATGAGAGTCTGGCGATCCAATAGGGTCTGGACAAACCATCGGGGATCAAGGTAGCCGGACACTGAGAGACTAGTCACCTGTCAGTCGGTACCTGAGAATTATCTGAAGAAGTTCCAGATGCAAGTCTATCAAGGAGCATCATCTCTGTAATCACAATCACAGAGAGGGCCTGTGGCAGAGGCTTTTCCTTGAGTCCATTTCAGGAGGGTCTGTGGCAGAGACTTTTCCTTTAAGTTCGAGCGATACTCTGGCTGCCAGGTCAGTGAGAGTAGGCCTGTCCAGGTACGATACAACCACGAAGAAGGCAAAGAATACAAAGCATTGTTGGGAGCCGGACTGTTTCCCTATTGTTGCGCCTGAGTCTGCTATTTGTTGTACTGCTTCACCTCTACTCTTCAATATATTACATTTACATTACATTACATTTCCAGAGTTCAGCTTGACGTCTAATCTGCGTGTAATTTTTTTTCCTGGCATCTTACAAGTGTATGCAGCTCAGCATCACAGGACAGAGTATACAGCTCAGCATCACAGGACAGTGTATACAGCTCAGCATCACAGGACAGAGTATGCAGCTCAGCATCACAGGACAATGTATACAGCTTAGCATCACAGGACAGTGTATACAGCTCAGCATCACAGGACAGTGTATACAGCTCAGCATCACAGGACAGTGTATACAGCTCAGGACATAGTATACAGCTCAGCATCACAGGACAGTGTATACAGCTCAGCATCACAGGACATAGTATACAGCTCAGCATCACAGGACAGAGTATACAGCTCAGAATCACTGGACAGAGTATACAGCCCCAGCTACACAGGACAGGGTATACAGCTCAGAATCACTGGACAGAGTATACAGCCCCAGCTACACAGGACATAGTATACAGCTCAGGATCACAGGACAGTGTATACAGCTCAGCATCACAGGACAGAGTATACAGCTCAGCATCACAGGACATAGTATACAGCTCAGCATCACAGGACATAGTATACAGCTCAGCATCACAGGACAGTGTATACAGCTCAGCATCACAGGACAGTGTATACAGCTCAGCATCACAGGACATAGTATACAGCTCAGCATCACAGGACAGTGTATACATCTAAGCATCACAGGACATAGTATACAGCTCAGCATCAGAGGGCATAGTATACAGCTCAGCATCACAGGACATAGTATACAGCTCAGCATCACAGGACGTAGTATACAGCTCAGCATCACAGGACAGTGTATACATCTTAGCATCACAGGACATAGTATACAGCTCAGCATCACAGGACATAGTATACAGCTCAGCATCACAGGACAGTGTATACAGCTCAGCATCACAGGACATAGTATACAGCTCAGCATCACAGGACATAGTATACAGCTCAGAATCACAGGACAGTGTATACAGCCCCAGCATCACAGGACAGTGTATACAGCTCAGGACAGAGTATACAGCTCAGCATCACAGGACAGAGTATACAGCTCAGCACCACAGGACAGAGTATATAGCCCCAGAATCACAGGACAGACTATACAGCTCAGCATCACAGGACAGAGTATACATCCCCAGCTACATAGGACAGAGTATACAGCTCAGCATCACAGGACAGAGTATACAGTCCCAGCATTACAGGACAGAGTATACAGCCCCAGCTACATAGGACAGTGTATACAGCTCAGCATCACAGGACAGAGTATACAGCCCCAGCATTACAGGACAGAGTATACAGCCCCAGCATCACAGGACGGAGTATATAGCACAGCATCACAGGACAGAGTATATAGCCCCAGAATCACAGGACAGAGTATACAGCTCAGCATCACAGGACATAGAATACAGCCCCAGAATCACAGGACAGACTATACAGCTCAGCATCACAGGACAGAGTATACAGCCCCAGCATCACAGGACAGTGTATACAGCTCAGCATCACAGGACAGACTATACATCTCAGGACAGAGTATACAGCTCAGCATCACAGGACAGAGTATACAGCCCCAGCATCACAGGACAGTGTACACAGCTCAGCGTCACAGGACAGACTATACAGCTCAGGACAGAGTATACAGCTCAACATCACAGGACAGTGTATACAGCCCCATCATCACAGGACAGTGTATACAGCTCAGCATTACAGGACATAGTATACAGCTTAGGACAGAGTATACAGCTCAGCATCACAGGACAGAATATACAGCCCCAGCATCACAGGACAGAGTATATAGCCCCAGAATCACAGGACAGACCATACAGCTCAGCATCACAGGACAGAGTATACAGCTCAGCATCACAGGACAGAGTATACAGATCAGCATCACAGAACAGAGTATACAGCCCCAGCATCACAGGACAGAGTATATAGCTTAGCCGCACAGATCAGGGCATATACAGCTCAGCCTCACAGAATTGTCATGTGTACCAGTTTATCACTGCCTCTGTGTTCACCATTAGTAAATATCCACCCAAAAACCTACATGAATACATAAACCTCACAGACCACATGTGGAAAACATAGCAACCATTGTAAAAATTAAAAGATAATATATTTTTTCTTTCATTAATCATTTGTCATTTTGGTTGACTCTCTGAACCTACAGATCCGGCTGAGATATCCTGCAAGAAGGTGCCCCTGGGGCTGTTCTTTCTATCCACAGAGCCGCGTCACTTCCGGATTCACATTGGCGCAGGGAAAGCAAAGGTGCTGCCGTGGCTCCGGGGAAAGCACCATCCATATCCTACAGCGGTGCCAATAGACAATCTGACAATAAGGACAATGACTGCAATATGGGAGTGTTTGCGGCGCATTGGTTTACGCCACAAGGACTCCCAAAAGCAACCAAATTAAGCGTCCCACCGGCAATCACGTCCAGGACCTGTACACAGTGAACCTAAAGGACCTTTTTTTTTTTTTTTAAAGGAACTTTTTATTTTTATTTATTTATTTTGATGACTAGCTTTGGAGGGGCGGTGCCCAAGCGCCGCCTATTGAAGGGCCGCCACTGCAGAGACCAGTCTACAACCTCGAGGGACACTTACCTGAGTCCTGTATCGATTTAGCACTGTGCCTGAATGCAAGTCTACTCTCCCCACTTCCAGCTTTCACAGGCTTTGCTGATACCAGTGGCAGCCATTGGCTCCTGCTGCTGTCAGTCAAATCCTGTGGGAAGGGAGTGGGGGGGGGGATTGGGGGCAGAGGTAGAGAAACTGTGCTGTGTGTCTATGGATACACACAGCCCAGCTCAGGAGTGTGCCTGCAGGTGTGCAAGCGGCTTGCAATGTGGTCAACACAGAGAAAAGGAGGAGCGGAAAGCATCGGTGAGGGACACTAGAAGAGCAGGTAAGGGGCCGCACCAGGTACAGTAAGTATAAATCTCTTCATTATTTTAATTTGAAAAAAAAATTACTTTACAATCACTTTAACCACTTCAGCCCTGGAAGGTTTTACCCCCCCCCCCCCTCAAGAGCAGGCCATTTATACATTAATGGCTGTGTGTTGAGTTGTTTTGAGGGGAAAGCAAATTTACACTGTTATACAAGCTGTACACTGAGCACTCACTACTTTATATTGTAGCAAAGTGTCATTTCTTCCGTGTTGTCAGATGAAAAGATAGAATAAAATATTTACACAAATGTGAGAGATGTATTCACTTTTGTAAAATGCTGGGGTGGTTTATTTATGAAAGGCAAAACCACGTTGCACAGAAAGTGCACATAACCTCCACTGTATGTAAACAGACTTTTTTACATGACATGCGAATCTTTTCTCTACTTTTCGGATCACAATTTGTATAATAATAATAAGTTTGAATCGGGGCTTATTGAACAAGCTGACATTAGAAGCTAATTGGTTACTATTAGGGATTTAGGGATGTCCCGATACCGGTACTTGTACTCGGGGGAAATTCTCCGATGCCTCACCTGATACCTGGGCAGTCAAGGGAGTTGCAAGTCTTCTCCCCTGTGCTGTCTTTCCCCCGCCGTGCAGTCCGCTCTTCTCTCCCCCCATGCAGTCCACTCTTCTCTCCCCCCCGTGCAGTCCGCTCTTCTCTCCCCCCATGCAGTCCACTCTTCTCTCCCCCCGTGCAGTCCACTCTTCTCTCCCCCCGTGCAGTCCACTCTTCTCTCCCCCCCGTGCAGTCCGCTCTTCTCTCCCCCCCGTGCAGTCCGCTCTTCTCTCCCCCCCTGCAGTCCGCTCTTCTCTCCCCCATGCAGTCCACTCTTCTCTCCCCCGTGCAGTCCACTCTTCTCTCCCCCCGTGCAGTCCACTCTTCTCTCCCCCCGTGCAGTCCACTCTTCTCTCCCCCCCGTGCAGTCCGCTCTTCTCTCCCCCCCGTGCAGTCCGCTCTACTCTCCCCCCCTGCAGTCCGCTCTTCTCTCCCCCATGCAGTCCACTCTTCTCTCCCCCCCTGCAGTCCACTCTTCTCTCCCCCGTGCAGTCCGCTCTTCTCTCCCCCCGTGCAGTCTGCTCTTCTCTCCCCCCGTGCAGTCCGCTCTTCTCTCCCCCTGTGTAGTCCACTCTTCTCTCCCCCCCTGTAGTCCACTCTTCTCTCCCCCCCATGCAGTCCACTCTTCTCTCCCCCCCATGCAGTCCACTCTTCTCTCCCCCCATGCAGTCCACTCTTCTCTCCCCCCGTGCAGTCCACTCTTCTCTCCCCCCGTGCAGTCCACTCTTCTCTCCCCCCCGTGCAGTCCGCTCTTCTCTCCCCCCCGTGCAGTCCGCTCTTCTCTCCCCCCCTGCAGTCCGCTCTTCTCTCCCCCATGCAGTCCACTCTTCTCTCCCCCGTGCAGTCCACTCTTCTCTCCCCCCGTGCAGTCCACTCTTCTCTCCCCCCGTGCAGTCCACTTTACTCTCCCCCCCGTGCAGTCCGCTCTTCTCTCCCCCCCGTGCAGTCCGCTCTTCTCTCCCCCCCTGCAGTCCGCTCTTCTCTCCCCCATGCAGTCCACTCTTCTCTCCCCCCCTGCAGTCCACTCTTCTCTCCCCCGTGCAGTCCGCTCTTCTCTCCCCCGTGCAGTCTGCTCTTCTCTCCCTCCGTGCAGTCCGCTCTTCTCTCCCCCTGTGTAGTCCGCTCTTCTCTCCCCCCGTGCAGTCCGCTCTTCTCCCCCCCCCTGCAGTCCGCTCTTCTCTTCCCCGTGCAGTCCGCTCTTCTCTCCCCCCCTTCAGTCCACTCTTCTCTCCCCCCTGCAGTCCACCCTTCTCTCCCCCCCTGCAGTCCACTCTTCTCTCCACCATGCACTCCGCTCTTCCCCCCGTCCCTGCCGCTCTCCCCCTCAATCTGTCAGGGGGAGAGCGGAGGTAGACCTGTGTTTACGATGCTTCAGTTTATGAATGGAGAGGAGCCTCTCCATTCATTTCAGCTGAGGCTGCTGAGACTGGGGAATCTGTGTCCTTAGTCCCTTTCTCTTTCTTAAAGGGGAGATATCAGGGGTCTGTCAAGACCCCTGATATCTCACCAAAGACCACCAACAGGGCTGATTAAAAAAAAATTGCAATAAATGTTTATTTTTTTTTTTAAATAAAATGTAAATAATAATAATAAAAAAAAGACACTGACAATCCACCCCGCCCCCCTAAAAAAAACAACAAAAAAAATAAATAAAATACTGCCACTGTCACATGACATTAAAAAAAGGTAATCGGTATCGGCGAGTACTTGAAAAAAAGTACCAGTACTTGTACTCGGTCTCAAAAAAGTGGTTTTAGGACAACCCTAGTTACTACGCACAGCTGCACCAGATGCTGTGGGGTTGATTTACTAAAGGCAAATAGACCGTTGCACTCTGCAAGTGCAGTTGCTCCAGGGCAGTAAGTAAATGAGTAAAAGCTCTGCTGACTTCCATCATCCAATCTTGTGCTAGCAAAAACATTTTATCTGAATTACACCCCCCCCACTCTGCCGTACCTACTAGCTGGAGGGGGGGGGGGGGGGGTAGTTATTTTTTCATTACCTTTCTGATGATCATGTGCTGGTCGGGGCAGAGGGAATATTTCTTCAGTTTCAGGGGCATGCCCATTCAGCTCCGCTCACATCTGCCTTAAGTCCCAACCAGCCGCCTGCCTGTTTATCTCCTTGCCTTCCCTGGCGGAGTGATCTTCCTCCGCTCCCCACTAAGTAGTATCCGGGGCCCTGGAGAGTAATGTCGCGTACACACGGTCGTTTTTTTTGTCTTGTAAAAAAGTTGTTTTTTCTCATGAAAAAAACAACAACTTTTTGCAAACTTCATTTTAAAAAACAACGTTGCCTACACACGATCGTTTTTTGAAAATGCTCTTGCAAAGCGCGGTTACGTACAACACGTACGACGGCACTCTGTTCCATTCAAGCTCGCGTCATAACTTGCTTCTGAGCATGCGCGGGTTTACAAACGTCATTTTAGCCCACACACGATCATTTTTTATGACACAAAAAAAGACATTTTGAAAAACGACATAAAAAATTGAAGCATGTTCGATTTTTTTTTGTTCGTTTTTCAGAAGACAAAAAAAGACGTTTTGCCCACACACGATCATTTTAAATGACGTTTTTTAAAACGTCGTTTTATTTCATCACAAAAAACGACCGTGTGTACGCGGCATAAGACTTGACAGGCTGTGCGGTGGGCGGTGGCCTGATTGCTGCCACTAGGAAAAAAAAAAAATATATGTCCCCGGATTTCATTTTAAAAATCTGCTCACTTTAGTTAAGGCTGCATTCACACCTCAGCGTTTTGAATCGTAGGCAGATTTGCCGCAATTCTGCTTGAGGTGTGCCTTAACCTCAAAGCGCCGAGGTGTGATGACAAAAGGCAGAGCGCACATTTAAGATGCCATTCATTTGACATTCATGGCACCTAAATTCGCAGTGGGGTACTGTCGCGATAAATCGCGTGAAGTATGTCAACCCAAAAGTAGCTCCTGAACTTTTTCTTTTGGGCAACAAGCTTCACGTGACGTGGATTGCCATGAGTTATCACAAGACAATTGCACAAGAACCACACTGCGATTTTAAGGTCCATTCACATTAATGGCATCTTAAATTTGATTTGTAATTCACACCTCGGCGCTTTGAAATCGCAAGTAGAATTGCAGCAAAACCGCCCGCGATCCAAAACGCAGAGGTGTGATGACAAATCGCAGAATGCACATTTGAGATGCCATTCATTTGGCTAATTTTTAGCAATTCTGCCCGCGATTTCAAAGCGCCGCAGTGTGAGTGACAAATCACAGAGCGCAAATTAAGGATGCCATTAATAAAGGCAGTAAAATAAAACGCCTGACTCACCATTAAGGCTGCATTCACACCTTGGCGTTCATTTGAATGGCACCTAAAATCGTAGAGTGGTTCTGCCGCGATTGTCATGCGATAACTGGTGTCAACCCGAATCATGTGAAGCTTGTTGCCCAAAAAAAAAAGTTCAGGAGCTACTTTTGGGCGAACCTGCTTCACATGATTCGGGTTGCCACGAGTTATCGCACGACAATCGTGGCAGAACCAACTGCGATTTTAGGTCCCATTCAAATGAATGGCATTTTAAATGTGTGCTCTGCGATTTGTCATCACACCTCGGCACTTTGAAGTTGCAGGCAGAATTGTGGCCAATCTGCCAAATGAATGGCATCTCAAATGCGCATTCTGTGATTTGTCCTCACACCTCCGCGTTTTGAATCGTGGGCAGATTTGCCGCAATTCTGTTCGCGTTTTTAAAGCACCGAGATGTGATGAAAAATCGCAGAGTGCACATTTAAGATGTCATTCATTAGAATGGCACCTAAAATCGCAGTGTGGTTCTGCTGCAATTGTCATGCGATAACTTGCGGCAACCCACATCATGTGAAGCTTGTTGCCGAAAAAAAAGTTCAGGAGCTACTTTTGGGCGACCTGCTTCACATGACGCAGATTGTCACGAGTTATCGCACGACAATCGTGGCAGAACCAACTGCGATTTTAGGTGCCATTCAAATGAATGGCATCTTAAATGTGCGCTCTGTGATTTGACATTTACACCTTGGCGCTTTGAAATCGTGGGCAGAATTGCCAAAAATGACGTGTCACATTAAAGTTGAGGCGCTGACATGAGAAGCGGAGGGGGTGTTCTGCTGTCGGAAATGACATCTTACATTAAAGTGAGAAGCGCAGGGGGTGCTAACTTCTTACCTCTTCTCCCATGCAGCCAGCGAGTTGAGAAGCGGAGCGAGGGCCCGAAAATGACTTCTCACCAGGCAGGGCCTCTAGTGGGGGCCCCCTGCAGCTTTACGGGGCCCTAAACGGCTTGCATAGTGAACCTATAGGGCGGATCGGCCCTGGTTGACCTGGCGGACCCGATGTCCGCCGGAAACCTGGCGATCGTTCCAAGAGAGGCAGAACGGCGGTGTGCCTATGTAAACAATTTATCGTGCCAGAAGCGCACTGCGATTTTAGGTGCCATTCTAACGAATGTCATCTCAAATATGCGTTTTGCGATTTGCCATTCACACCTCGGAATCCAAACGCAGAGAGAGGTGTCAATGCAGCCTAAAAGTCTTCAGTGCGCATCAGACATCAGACATAAATGTCATTTTTGAATCTTTTCACTTAAAAAAAAAAAAGAATAAAACATTTTTTTCCATTTCCGACGTCCTTGTTATCATGTAATCTGGATTTGGAAACATCTGCGACAAGCTGGCTCAGCGATCGCAGAAATCCCATCCTGCCCCCCCTCTCTGTAATGTTTGATGAGGGGACGGATTGATCGTTCGGCGCCGACTTCGTGCCTTTCGTCCCTTTAAATTACGAATTAGTCATGTGACCTTACCTTCTCTGCCAGCAGCTCCCTGATCCTGTTGGCTTGGATCCGGAACTTCATGAGCTGCGATTCCAGAGTGATACATCGCTGTTCCCAGTCTATGGAGCCGTCACATTCCAGCTGCTCTGCCATGCTTTCTCTACGAGAGGAGAAACACAGAAAACAGCATGAGTGGGGACTGTGTGACAGCGGCAACGCTCCCTCCTCTACTTCCTGTAGTGGATCTGCTACTACAATGAGCCATCTGTGAGGCCGAGCTCAACCCGGCTTCTTCTACCCCGAGGAAATCTCACCGTCATCTACAGCAGACACCACCAACAAGGGCAAACAAAGTCATACCTGTAAGGGCTCCTTCACAGGGGCGGCCCGGGAGGGGGGCAGTAAAAGCAGGCAACTGAGCGGAACATGACCCAACGTGAACCTGTCAAATGTCCTCTGAAAAGTGATCCACTGCAGATCACATCAGTTGCAGCTATGTTAGCCGATAAAGTTTATTTCTACTCAATTTTCTTTTATAATGAATGCAAAGCACTCTGTGATTGGATGAGGTGGACAGTATCTTTACCCTAAGGCTCCATTCACATCTGAGCGACAAAACGCCGGACGCCCGTCGCGCTTGTCGCTCGAGATGTGAAATAGCATTGCGGTCTATGGAGACTGTTCACATCTCCACGCCTGTCGCCTGAAAAAAAGTCCCGGACCCTTTTTTTCAGGCGACATTGGCGTTCGCTCATAGACCGCAATGTTAAAGAAAGAGAAAAAAAAAGAAGTTTAATCTACAGGCGGCAAGATAAGCCGCGTACGCGGCGTATCGTGTCGCCTAGGTGTGAATGCAGCCTTATGGCCCATACACACGATCTGAATATCGGACGAAAACGATCGTACGATTTTCGGATCGTGTGTACACTACTTTCGACAGCCGATCACGACCGTTCATTCGATTAAATTCGATCGGACAAGCGCGAAAATTTTTCTCGTCCGATGTCCGATCATCCGATTTTCGTTTAGTCAGTACAGCCGTCGTCCGATAATACAATACAAATACATTTCAACACGTGACATCACTTCCGATCGTTTTTTTCGATCGTACGATAATTTTCGTGAGTTTAAAAACCTATTTATTTTACTCGCGATTATTAAGCGAAAAAAGTCGTACGATCCGTCGGCCGATATTCGGATCGTGTGTATGGGCCATAAGGCTCCATTCACACCTAGGCGTTTTGTCGCCTGTAGCGCGACTTTTACAAACGTCAGAGGGAGAAAAATACATGAAAGCCTATGGAGATGGTTCACATCTGAACGCTGATGCGCCTGACGCCCATCGCCTGTAGTTAAAAAAAGTTCCGGACCCTTTTTTGTCGCGCGTATCGGGCGGTTTGGGCGTATTTGAGCGTTTCCATTTCCCATAGAAAGTAATGGAAACGCTCGATTCAAGCGACTAGCGCGACAACGAGCGTTTGCTACAGGCGTTTTGTCGCTTTAATCAATAGAACTTTTCATCCAGGCAGAAGATTAAACAAATCTACCAACATAGCAACAAGTGATGAAAAGATGATCATTTTTCCTATTGGCTAAAATAAAAAACGTCAAAGTACAAAAACGTCGGACGACGCTGTATGCAAACGCGCAAATAAGCATGAATACGCGCGACAAAACGCTGGAAAAAAACGACCAAACGACCGTCGCTCAGGTGTGAATGCAGCCTAAAGCCGCGTACACACGATCACTTTTTGTGATGAAAAAAAAAAACGATGTTTTATGTGACGAAACAAAACGAAATTTTTCAAACTTCATTTTCCAAAACGACGTTGCATACACACCATCGTTTTTCCAAAATGCTCTAGCAAAGCGCGGTGACGTACACCACGTTCGACGGCACTCTGTTCCATTGAAGCTCCGTCTCATAACTTGCTTCTGAGCATGCGCGGGTTTAAAATCGTCGTTTTCAACATCGTTTTGCCCACACACCATCACTTTTTATGACACAAAAAACGACGTTTTGAAAAACGACACAAAAAATTAAAGCATGTTCCAATTTTTTTTTGGTCGTTTTTTTGAAGTCATAAAACGACGTTTTGCCCACACACGGTGATTTTAAATGACGTTTTTGAAAACGTCGTTTTTTTTCATCACAAAAAGTGATCGTGTGTACGCGCCATTAGTTCACACCTTTGCGCTTTTTTGGTGCGCTTTGCAGAAACGCACTACAGTCCAATTTAACATGGTTTCCTATGGCACACGTCCATGCGTTTTTCAGCATTTTTGGAAAGGGTCTGTGATTTTTTCCCCCCCGCAGCAGATTGCGTTTCACGTATAATAGACTTGAATGGAGTCGCACCAGAAACGCAAGTGTTGAGTTTTTGGTGCGTTTTTTTCCCCTTAAAAAAATACTGTATATAGCTGGTTGCTGAGGAGAGGGCCAAGAAGCCGACCGCTGCGTCCTTAACCACTTAAGCCCCGGACTTTTAGGCAGCTAAAGGACCTGGCCAGTTAAGCGCGGGAAGCGGGGATCGGCGTATATCGCGCACCCACGGTTTTCCCCTTATTTTAAGGGGAAAAAAGTGCGCGGCATACACCGATGAATACGGTATATTGTTATATTCTTTCTATTCTTTTCTATTCTATTTGAATTTGAATTTGTTCTATTTGAATTTTGGAAGATGGTTATATTCTATTTTATTCTATTGTATTGTTTCTTTTCTATTCTATTCTATTATTTTCTGTTCTATTCTATTGGAAATTTAATCTTTTCTATTCAAATTACAGCTATATTGTTATATTCTTTCTATTCTATTCTATTGTTTATTCTATTCTATTATTTTCTATTCTATTATTTTTAAATTTGAATTTATTCTATTTGAAATTTGAATTTTGAAAGATGGATATATTCTGTCTATTCCATTCTATTGTTTTTTTCTATCCTATTCTATACGTACGGCTACAATCACCTCAAGTATGTTTCTATTCTATTGAAATTTGAATTAATTCTATTTCAATATTCGAATTTTGGAAGATTGTTATATTCTCTCTATTGCATTCTATTTTTTTCTATTCTATTCTTTTATTTTCTGTTCTATTCTTTTCTATTATTTTCTATTCTATTCAAATTTATTCTATTAAAAATTTGAAAAACAGTTATATTCGTATATGTCTTCTATTTCATCGTATTGTTTTTTTTTCTCTGTTCTATTCGAATTCTTTTTTGTTCTATTCTATTAAAACTCGAATTAATTTAATTCAAATTACGGAAAACAGCTATATTATATTCTTTCTATTCTATTCTATTATTTTCTATCTACTCTTTTCCATTCTATTCGAATTTGAATTTATTCTATTTGAATTTTGGAAGATGGTTATATTCTTATTATTCCATTCTATTGTTTTTTTTTTCTATTCTATTCTTTTATTTTCTGTTCTATTCTTTAATTTTCTATCATTTTCTATTCTATTCAAATTTATTCTATTCGAATATCGGAAAACAGTTATATAGTTATATTCTTTATATTTTATTCTATTCTTTTCTGCAATTATTTTAGTAAATATAAACTGCTAAATACCTTTTCCTATCAGCAGATTATAGCAGTCTTGTGACTTCTGTCAGTGTACGGCCGGGCACAGGTTAAAGTGAATGTAATACCACTCTCATCCTTTCTAAACTCCCGCCATAGTGCTGATCTATAAGGATATAGATGCCTCCTGCATGTATCCTTACCTGTCAAATGTCTCCCCTCTGTCTGTTATAAGAACGGAAAAAAATGCAGATTCTGTGGGTGGGTCTGTTGTCTGGAGCTCTGTGGGTGGAGTTGTGATGTCAGTAGAGTCCCCGCCCTCCTCTACACTCCCCTTGTCAATATGCATTTTTTCCTGTGTATTCCTTACACTAAATATTGTTATGATCACTAACATCCAGTCAAAATACAGAAAAGTAACCACATGACTTCAGAAAAGGAGTGGGGGTGGGAATTTAAAAATAATGCCTGTCTCCAGGCTAGTGCATAAGATATGTAAATAACCTGTCACTCACAGCAAGGGGGCGGAACGGACTAAGGTTTTTCTCTGTAAGTCCGTTTTATTTCACTGAACAATAAAAGAGGATTGCTCAGCGCTGGATTAACTTGGTGTGGCAAGACTGGGCACAGATGATAGGAAATCTTATACTGTACATTGTGACAGGGTTTTCTCCCCTGATTGTCCTATGAGGCTGTAGGACCCCTGACCCTCTGCACAGTGCTGATTGGCCCACACTCTCCACGAATAAAAACAAAAAAACTTTCTAGCAATGCACATCAAACTGAGCATGTGCAGAGTGCCTCCAAGGCTCTGATCTATAGGTAGATGGATTGAGGACAGCAAAAGAAGGGGAGGATCAGAGAAGATAGGACCAAACAGCCTCTTTACACAATGCAGAGGATTAACCCCTTAGGTTCCACAGTGAGTATAACAAGCATGCTTTACTGTACATACAGACTGATTTTACTGTTATGGGTTTAGTAACACGTTAAGAATAAACACAAGACTGTAATCCTTCATAATGTACTCAGAATGCGTGACATCCGCTGTGTTTAGTTGGATCTCCACGGTCAGAAGACAGAACTCAATGTCAACAAATGTCTGAGGATGGATGAATTGTTGGTATGTCCAAGGCTGACACCATGTGACACCATAAAACTGTCCAGAGCTTAGAGGAATGTATTGACTGTTTACTGTGTGGCCAATACATTCTTTAATGCTGAGAGGAAACATCAGCCTCAAAATATAAGCCTAAAGCAAGTGCCACTGGGTTAACAATGTGTACCAAAGCAGGACTGGGAAATGAAGGGGCTTTATACCCTTGGTGCCCAACCTGCGGCCCGAGGGCCACCTACAACCCTTTGGTATATGATGTGCGGCCCTTGGGCCTCAGCAGTCTGCAGCGGGAACATTGATCAAGGCAGGGGTGTAAACTCAATTTTATCGCGGTCCGCATCAGCAATATGGTTGCCCTTAAAAGGCCGGTTGTATCTGTAAGACTTTATAAATATACACCTTCCCCTGCTGAAGAAGTGGGGGGCAGAGCTCCGAAGCAGAAAGTGCAGGATCTGGAGGAGGACCAGAGGAGGGCTGGACAGTGGCAGTGCGTCCATAAAGGAGCGCCGGCCCTTTCTCCTGTCACACCTTCTATCACCATAGATATTGTCACCGCTGTCGCCCCCTATTCAAGTGGCATCTGAATTACAGCGGCGGGTTTTTTTTTGGAAGTGCCTGAATAGAGCCGTGGGCTCTAATAGGCTTCCAAATTGGTAAACAGCAGGCGCAATGCTGTGCGTTCACTGTTTACACAGTATTGTGTTAGGGAAGCTAATAAATCTCTTCCCTAACACTGACTCCCCTCTCAGCCAATTAGGTGCACTGGGTCTGGTTACCTGTCACCTGATTGGCTGAAGCGACAAGCGCTGTGATTGGCAGGAGTCCAATCATAGCAGAAGAAGGAAAGAGGATGGGCGAAGACATCGGAGGAGCAAGGAATCAGAGGAGCGTGGAGGACAGCACCGTGACCCGAGACAGGTAAGTGCTGGGCGGGGCGGCACACTGGCAGAATTTGATGGGGCACACTGGTGGCAATTGATGGGGCACACTGGTGGCAATTGATGGGGCACACTGGTGGCAATTGATGGGCACACTGGCAGCAATTGATGGGGCACACTGACAGCAATTGATGGGCACACTGGCAGCAATTGATGGGACACACTGGCAGCAATTGAGGGGCACACTGGCAGCAATTGATGGGACACACTGGCAGCAATTGAGGGGCACACTGGCAGCAATTGATGGGGCACACTGGCAGCAATTGATGGGGCACACTGGCAGCAATTGATGGGGCACACTGGCAGCAATTGATGGGGTACACTGGCAGCAATTGATGGGGCACACTGGCAGCAATTGATGGGGCACACTGACAGCAATTGATGGGCACACTGGCAGCAATTGATGGGACACACTGGCAGCAATTGAGGGGCACACTGGCAGCAATTGATGGGACACACTGGCAGCAATTGAGGGGCACACTGGCAGCAATTGATGGGGCACACTGGCAGCAATTGATGGGGCACACTGGCAGCAATTGATGGGGTACACTGGCAGCAATTGATGGGGCACACTGGCAGCAATTGATGGGGCACACTGGCAGCAATTGATGGGCACGCTGGCAGCAATTAATGGGCACGCTGGTAGCAATTAATGGGCACGCTGGCAGAAATTGAGGGGCACAATGGCAGAAATTGATGGGGCACACTGGCAGCAATTGATGGGCACACTGGCAGTAATTGATGGGGCACACTGGCAGCAAATGAGGGGCACACTGGCAGCAATTGATGGGCACACTGGCAGCAATTGATGGGGCACACTGGCAGAAATTGAGGGGCACACTGGCAGCAATTGATGGGGCACACTGGCAGCAATTGATGGGCACACTGGCAGTAATTGATGGGGCACACTGGCAGCAAATGAGGGGCACACTGGCAGCAATTTATGGGGCACACTGGCAGCAATTGATGGGGCACACTGGCGGCAATTGATGGGGCACACTGGCGGCAATTAATGGGCACGCTGGCAGCAATTGATGGGGCACTCTGGCAGTAATTGATGGGGCACACTGGCAGCAATTAATGGGGCACACTGGCAGCAATTGATGGGCACACTGGCAATAATTGATGGGTATAGTAGCTGGCACAGTAGCAGCACTGGGGCTGGAGTCAGCTGCCGGAATCTGCCGAGACCTGGGGAGGCGGAGTTAAGGGAGTGCTGCACGGAGAGTGCAGGATCTTGTGGAGGAGCTCTGTCCTCCTCTCAGCTGCCGACTGCTAAGATGGGGTGGGGGGGGGGGGACTTTGATCAGAGACGAGCCTCTATGCAACTGCATGTGCAGGATCTGTAGGAGGAGTTCTGTCCTCCTCTCTCTATTACATAAAATCCCAAAAAAGTTCATTTACGTTTTTGGTTGTAACATGACAAAATGGGATTTTTTTTAGGGGGTATAAATACTTGTGAAACATGGACATGCAACTCAAAAAAATATATTTTTTCATGTATTTTGGGTGTCTTCCATTATTTTCCATTGGGGACTGCATTTTTGGTGTGGTTTTGAAAAGCGCACTGAAGATTCAGCATGCAGGACTCACTGCACCCGCAGCACAGTGGTATGAAGAGTCCCATAGGATTTAAAGCGGAGCTCCACCCTAAAGTGAAGTTCCGCTGATTGGAACCCTCCAGTGTCACATTTGACACCTTTCAGGGGGGAGGGGGGTGCAGATACCTGTCTAAAGACAGGTATTTGCACCCACTTCCGGCCACGCAGTCTCAGGTATAAGACGGGGTTTTTTTTCACCTCCCATCGCCCCCCCCCCCCCCCCAATGTGTGCTGGGAACTCTCGGCTCCCAGCACACAGCGGGAGCCAATCGGCGCATGCGCCCTAGGGAACCAGGCAGTGAAGCCGGAGCGCTTCACTTCCTGGTTCCATCATCATGGATGAGGGATGGACGCCGCTGGACTCCAGGACAGGTAAGTGTCCTAATATTAAAAGTCAGCAGCTGCAGTATTTGTAGCTGCTGGCTTTTAATATTTTCTTTCAGGGGAACATCCGCTTTAAAGGAAAATTGTTTTTTTAATTAGACATCAGAGAAGGTGACCAAGTAGCTTGATTTGGATGTTGGCTGTCATGAGATAGTTATAGATTCTTTCACTTTGAAATCTGGAAGTTAAGAGACGATGGATATTTACTGTATATTGAGAAGTTATTAGTCCATGGAAAAGAATCCACACACAATAAAGCTACACGTATGTACAGAGGCTGCCTATTTCTGCAAGCACCAGTCCATTCACACCGCCTCCAATAATGGAGTCTAGGGGTCCCGTCCTAGGGGGTGTATTTTGTGAGATTTATTGCTGATAGAATCTTTAACAGGAGAGATGTATAGGGCATGCGATACTCCAAAATGCTCAGCACTTAAAGCGCAGGTCCACCTAACAAAAAAAAATTATATTAAAAGCCAGCAGCTACAAATACAGCAGCTGCTGACTTTTAATAAATGGACACTTACCTGTCCAGGTTGCCCACGATGTCGGCAGCCAAAACCGATCTGTCCCTTGGCTGTCGGGTGCTGCGCTGCCATCTTCGGTAAGGGAATCAGGAAGTGAAGCATTGCGGCTTCACTTCCTGGTTCCCTACTGCACATGCGCGAGTCGCGCTGAGCGTCCTCACTGGTCGTCGCTGTCTTCTGGGACCTGTGTGTTTCCCTGAAGGGGAAAGGTATCTGCACCCCTCCCCCTGAAAGGTGCCAAATGTGACACCGGAGGGTTCCGAAAAGCAGAGGTTCCATTTTTGTGTGGACCTCTGCTTTAAAGTTTAGAGGATGCTCTTTTCCTTGAAGAGTGGTTCTTGCATACCTCCCAACCGTCCCGGATTACACGGGAATGTCCCGCGATTCATGGTAAATCCCGCGGTCCCGCCCCCCCCCCAACAACTTTGATCTGCCAAACCCCCCCCTGCTCAACAACTCAGATCCCGTGGAAGGAACCCCCCGCTCAACAACTCCGATTCGCGAAAACCCCCCCTCCCGCTCAACAACAACTTTGATCCGCGGAACCCCCCCCCCCCCCCCCCCGCTCATCAACTCAGATCCGCGGAACCCCCCCCCCCCCCCTTCCTCAACAGGTTGTCCCTCATTCCTATCTCAAAAAGCTGGGAGGTATGGGTCTTGAACAGTCTAAGACTTCACAGCTGGACCATGGGGCAAGTCTTTTTGGCATCTGGGTACCTTTCAATGCACAATTGCTGGTACCCAATGCCATTTCCAAAACACTAGACAATCACAGGGATCAGTTTAGGGGCATTACTTACAAGTCCCCAGGACGGCTGCCACCTTCCAGCTTCCTCTGAATATGATCCAGTAAGTGAGACACCACCTCTCAGTACCAGATCCTCTTTAGTAAGGTTTTGCAATCGCCTCCAAGCAAAGCCCATCCAGGCCCTGACACTACTGGGGCCTCTATAGCATGTACAGTCCATGGGTTGCCTGAGGACAGTAGGCCCTGCCTCTTTTGGAGAAGGAACCCCAGTTTTTCAGGCTATTTTTTACTACACAGCCCTCTTCTGCACACTCTTCCCCAGGGATTGGCTCGAACCTGATAAATATTCAGGCTGGTTATTTGAATCTCCCGCTCTATGTTCTGGAAGCTTCTTCTAGAGGTAGGGGGAAGTAATCAAACTCCAAGGCTGTGGAACACAGGGCAGACCAGGCCAAACAATCACTGCTCCATTTATTACAGAAAGAGACAAACAACGGAATGTGCCTATCATCCTATGCTAAGAGGGTGCTACACTTATAATGACCTGCTGCATGCTGCCTTTTTAAAGTGAAGCTGGTATGAAACAGAAAGAAAAGGGATAGCAAACTGCATCTACCATTCCAATTCATATTTGTCCTAAACAAGCATCCATGCTACTGACCCTGAACCACATAAATGGTTGTGGTGCGATAAAGGGTCAGATTTACTGTGTTGATGTGTATTGGGGGCCATGATGAGTGAACAAAAGCATGTACAAAAACACATGCACAATGCTCCTGTGGCCATATTAGGTCAATGATGTCACCAACATCCCTTCCCCTTTGATTGCGTGAGGCTGTAGGACGGGGATGATGGTGATATCATTGACCTAATATGTCCAAATAGCCACATTTAGACATTTCATTGAGCAATTATGGCCACTGGACCATATTAGGACACTAATGTCACCAACATCTCACCCCTATGTTACATGCAGACGCAAGGTGGGAAATTATACTGCTAATTGAGCCAACTGCCTGGTATCATATGACAACTAACCTCCTAAGCTCATCCTCCTCAACGCATAACATTTTCAACAGAAAACTTGGATCTGATTGGTAGTTAAAATGTAACATGGACAATGGAGCCATATTAAGATAATGATGTCACCAGCATCCCACCCCTATGTTTTGTGGAGGCGCAAGGTGAGGAATTATACTGTCCCAACTGTTTAAAGTGGATGTAAACCCCCATTTTTTTTTAATTGAGACTCATATCTGTTACAGCATAGGATGTCATTTCATCTGTACCCAGTCTTTCCACAAAGAGTTAATCCAGCTCTGAGCAGTCCTCTTATCTTTCTCCAGTAATAGAGAAATAGGTGCCTGTTCTTCCCCCTTGCTGTGAATGACACAGGTCATTTCCTTATCTCATGCAGGAGTGTGAGAGAGGCATTCTGTGTACTTCACATCCACCTCCTTTCTTCTCCAGCTCTCCCAGGATTGGCTGCTCCACACCTTAGCACGATTGGGTATGCTAAATTCATGTGGGGACTTTCCAGTTAGTTTTGACTGGATGTTAGTGATCATGGGGCATAATCCATGAGACCAGCAGAAGTTTAGTGTAAGAAATATTGGTGCCTGACCAAGGGGAGTGTAGACTCCACCCACTGAACCCTAGACAACAGACCTACCTACAGAATCCGGAGTATTGCAGGGCTCCAAACAGCTAAAGGGGAAATATTTGACAAGTAATACCCCGTACACACGATCGGATTTCCCTTCGGAATAAACTTGGGTTTTTCCCCTGGAATTCCGCTCCAGCTGTCTTGCATACACACGGACACAACAAATTTTGACTGATGTACAACACTACGACAAGCCTAGAATAATGAAGTTCAATGCTTCCAAGCACGCATCAAATTGTTTCCGAGCATGATGCCGCGTGCACACGATCACTTTTCGGCATGAAAAAAAAAACAATGTTTTTAAAAACGTCATTTAAAATGATCGTGTGTGGGCTTCACATCGTTTTTCATCTTCTGAAAAACGACAAAAATTTTTTTTTTAACATGCTGTATTATTTAACGTCGTTTTAAAAAATGTAGTTTTTTGGGTTGTAAAAAATGATCGTGAGTGGGCTAAAACGACATTAAAAACAATGTTTTAAACCCGCGCATGCTCAGAAGCAAGTTATGAGACGGAAGCTTGAATGGAACTTACCCTTTAGGCTCCATGCACACTGAAGCTGATAAACTGCAGTTTATTGGCATTTTGGCGTTTTTTTAAAAAGCCCATAAACTGAACTCTATGTTATGGCCCACACACACGATCCGAATATCGGACGAAAACGATCGTCCGATGATGGATCGTACGATTTTCGGATCGTGTGTACACTACTTTCGAGAGCCGATCACGACCGTTCATCCGATATTTTTCGATCGGACATTTTCCTCGTACGATGTCAGATCGTACGATTTTCGTTTAGTCAGTACAGCCGTCGTCCGACAATACAATACAAATACATTACAACACGTGACATCACTTCCGATCTTTTTTTTCTGTCGTACGAGAATTTTCGTGAGTTTAATAACCTATTTTACTTTACTTGCGATTATTAAGCGAAAAAAGTCGTACGATCCATCGGCCGATATTCGGATCGTGTGTATGGGCCATAGCCTATGTGTCCATGCACACCTGGGCGTTTTTTAGCTTTAATGAGCTTTGGAGTTTATTGGCTTTTTGAACGCCCGTATGCTAATTGCACGCTAATTAACGCTAATTAGCGGCCGTTTATGAGCTTTAAAAAAATGCATTCTGGGAGTTTTGGAATGCATTTGGAATACAATAAAAACGCTCATTAACGCTGACGCTGATAAACACTGATACAAAACGCTGATAAAAGCTAGATTTTAAAGCAGCTTTTTCTGCCCGAAATCTGGCGTTCAAAACGCCAGTTTATTAGCTTCAGTGCATTGAAAACTTAGAGTGCCGTCGTATGTGTTGTACGTCACCGCGCTTTGCTCATCATTTTTTTAAAACAATGGTGTGTGGGCAACATCGTTTTTAATGATGAAGTTGTTTTTTCTACATGCTGAAAACTACTTTTTTTTTAATGCCGAAAAGTGATCGTGTGTACACGTCATTTTTTTTTTCTCCTTTTGAATTCCATACAGAATTTTTCCGGCGAAAAAAAAGAGAACATATTCTCTTTCTAAGCCCGTCGGAATTTCCGATGGAAAAAGTCAGATGGGGCACACACACGGTAGGAATATCCGATTAAAAATTTCCATCGGAAATTCTGACTGTGGGTACGCGGCCAGGGCCGATCCTAGGCAGGGTGCACAGGGTGCATTGCACACAGGCGCCTGCAGAGGTGGGGGGCCAAAGTGCCTTCTCTCTATGTTTGTGTCCGTCCAGTACTAGTGTTCTGAGCATAGGTGTGTGTCTGTCCAGAACTGATGTGTGAGAATAGGGCAGCCCGTCCAGCCTAGCAGTGCTCGGGGGAGGGGTCGCTCCTCTTCCTGACACAAGGGTTCTAGTTTTCAGTGGCTGCTGAGTGCTGATGTGCAGGAATGAATTCCTCACACTGGGAGTCTTGGATCCCGCACTGTCTCCACCAACTCCAGTTGGAATGCCTCCCCCTCCCATCTCTATCTCGGGCTGCACGGAGAGAGAACCGAGGTAAGTCAGTGTTCAGTGTGCTGGGGGTTGGCATCCCCAGCATCCCTTTACACGTTCTCTGCGCTGCCTCTGCTCTAGATGTTTTATGGTATGATAGATTACATAGGATACACAGCCCCTGTCCATTCCTGCGCCTAGTCCATCTTCAGATGTGATGTATAATGAGATGTACCAAGAGACCTTTCCCACTGACAGTGCTGGGGTATCGGCGGTAAAGCGGCGCTAGCTTTAGCGCCGCTTTACTGACATTTTAGAGGTACATTTAACCCCCACTAGCAGCCAAATAAAGGATTCAAAGCTGCCAAAGCACTTTGCAGGCACTGCCATTTGATTTCAATTGGCAGGGGCGCTTTAGGAGCGGTATACATGTGGGGGCGCCAGAAATATTTCTGCACACAGGCGCCTGTAACCCTAGGATCAGCCCTGTACGGGGCATTAGGATACATGCAGGAGGCATGTATATCATTATAGAGCAGCACTCTGGAAGAAATTTAGAAATTATGAGAGTGGGTTTACATCCACTTTAAGCTCATCCTTTTTTTTCTGCAACTGTCATTTTCACCAGAAAACCTGAATGTGATTGGTAGCTAAGCTGTACCATGAACAGTTCTTATTTCAGATAAAGAAGGCTCACTGGAATCTAGCCAGCTGACTGCCAAGTAATGCCGGGACTTGGAGGGCATCCGTAAAAAGTGTTCATCGGCACTCTTTTTCGTACTGAGAATGCTTACGTTAGTCTTAAGAAAAACATTTGTGAAATCCAATATCAACATACATGTACATATGGAAACGGAGTTCACCACAACCAACATGGGTCACATTCTTCAAAATAAACAGCGCTCCCTCTGGTTTTGGCAATAAAGTATAGTAAAACCTTGGATTGCAAGCATTATTCGTTCCAGAAACATGCTTGTAATCCAAAGCACTTGTATATCAAAGCCTTTTTTTTACAGGGTATAAAAGAGAAGAGAGGCACCTCTAATGGCCCATACACACGATCCGAATATCGGACGAAAACGATCGTCCGATGATGGATCGTACGATTTTCGGATCGTGTGTACACTACTTTCGACAGCCGATCACGACCGTTCATCCGATTAAATTCGATCGGACAAGCGCGAAAATGTTTCTCGTCCGATGTCCGATCGTCCGATTTTCGTTTAGTCAGTACAGCCGTCGTCCGACAATACAATACAAATACATTACAACACGTGACATCACTTCCGATCGTTTTTTTCTATCGTACGAGAATTTTCGTGAGTTTAAAAACCTATTTTATTTTAATCGCGATTATTAAGCGAAAAAAGTCGTACGATCCGTCGGCCGATATTTGGATCGTGTGTATGGGCCATAAGTGTAGCAATAAGTTGCTAAATGTTGTACCTTTATAAACCCCTTCCTTACTGGGCCATAATAATATGACGCCGGCAGGAACCCTCCCTCCGGGTGTCTTTTCTTCCTGGCAATCTAGGGCGCGCCGCATCGCTCATGATCCGGTTCTCGTGCCCGGCGGCCGCGATGTCCGCAATTGCCGGCGATCACAGCAGGAGTGTGGATCTGTGTGTGTAAACACACAGATCCACCTCCTGTCTGAGGTGAGGGGACCGATGTGTGTTCCCAGTACAGAGGAACACAGATCGGTCTCCTCCCCTTGTAAATCCCCTCCCCCTACAGTAAGAATCACTCTCAGGGAACATATTAACCCCTTCAGCGCCCCCTAGTGTTAACCCCTTCCCTGCCAGTCACATTTATACAGTAATCAGTGCAGTTTTATAACACTAATCTTGGTATTAATGCAAATGGTCCCAAAAATGTGTCAAAAGTGTCCGATATGTCTGCCGCAATGTCACGGTCACAATTAAAATCGCAGATCACCATCGTTACTAGTAAAAAAAATAATAATAAATAAAAATGCCATAAATCTATCCCCTATTTTGTAGACACTATGGGCCAGATCCACATACAATTGCCCCGGCGCAGTGTATCGGAGATACACTACGCCGCCGTATCTTACCTGGCTCTAAGTCCAATCCAGGAAGATTTTGCGCCTTAAGTTACGGCGGCGTAGTGTATTTCTGGCGGCGGAATTCAAATCGGCGGGTAGGGGGCGTGAATCATTTAAATGAAGCGCGTCCCTGCGGCAATCGAACTGCACATGTTCCGTTCAGAAATTTCCCGCGGTGCATTGGGCGAAATTACATCGAAACGTTGTTTGTTTTTTTTTACTAGCGTAAATTACGTACATTCCTATTCACGGACGACTTACGCAAAAAAAAAAAAAAAAATTGAAATTTCGACACGGGAACGATGGCCATACTTAACATGGCAAGTCTAACTATAGACCGGATAATAGCAGCTTTAACTGTACGCCGGAAAAAGCTGACTAGCGACGACGTAAGAGAATGCGACGGCCGCTCGTACCTTCGTGGATCGCCGTAAAAAGCTCATTTGCATACCCGACGCGGAAAACGACGCAAACTCCACCCAGCGGGCGCAGAAATGTTGCACCTACGATCCCAAGGCGTACGAAGACGTAAGCCTGACGGATCGAAGCCGTCGTATCATGGTTTGAGGATTCAAAGTAATGATACGACGCGGGTAATTTGAAAGTACGCCGGTGTATCAGTAGATACACCGGCGTACTGGCTCTGTGGATCTGGCCCTATAACTTTTGGTCAAACCAATCAATATACGCTTATTGCAATTTTTTTTTACCAAAAATATGTAGAAGAATACATATTGGCCTAAACTAAGGAAAACATTTTTTTTTGTATTTTTTTTTAAAATTGTGATATTTATTAAATCAAAAAGTAAAAAATATTGTGTTTTTTTTTAAATTATCGCTCTTCTTTTGTTTATAGCGCAAAAAAATAAAAACCGCAGAGATGATCAAATAGCACCAAAAGAAAGCTCTATTTGTGGGGGGGGGGGGGGAAGGACGTCAATTTTGTTTGGGAGCCACATAGCACGAGCGCGTAATTGTCAGTTAAAGCGACGCAGTGCCAAATCGCAAAAAGGGGCCTGGTCCTTTACTTGCATAATGCTCCGGGTCTTAAGTGGTTAAATGTAACCATATTGCTACACTTTATTGCTCTCTTCTCTTTTATACTCAGTTGTGACATGACGCTACTCTTATATCAAGACATCGCTTGTATATCAAGGCAAAATTTATTAAAACAATTTGGTCATCTTGCAAAACGCTCTCAAACCAAGGTTTTATTGTATATATATAAAAAAAAAAAAATCATTGTTTCATTTGCTGTTTTCTAGGGTTGTAAAACGATAAGGGTTATTCATTTACATGGGACGGCGTGGTGGATCGATTCAGTTGCCAGGTGCTGGAATAACGTTTGATTCCTGTGGGTGCTTGAAGTGTAAATTCATGGTGAATTAGAGCAGATGAGTCAATGAACCCGGAGTGAGAAAACAGCTGCCATTCAATTAGTCACAGTTCCTTCTGTACCAAAAGGACTTTAGCAAACAACGTTATGTAAGGAACATCTGCAAGGTTTTGGTGGGATTTTCTTTTTCCAATAACGTATTCAGAACATACAACTTCCAGTCATGCAAATGAGAGTCATTTCCATGGATGTGCATTCAAACCGACTGGACAAATTATAAGCTGGGCGTAAGCAAGTGGTTACAATTGTTTGTTTCTGAATAATCAAATCCTTCAGACAGAAGTAACTAAGGACTTCTGTTTCTTTGGGCACAGAGTCTGAAATAACACCTTGAAAAAAAAAAGCAATGACCTATTTTACCAATTTTTTTTGCCATATTGCATATTTTTTCCATACTCCCTCTTCAATCTGTATTTCCCAGAAACATAACAATTCTGATTTAAAAAAATATATAATTTGAAAAATCATTGAGGACCTCATGCACAGTGAAGACATGGCCAGATCCACAGCATCGCACCCAGTCCTCCCTCTGCAGTCTGTCTCCCATCACCATCAATGAATATACAAAGATGATCGCCACACTCCTGTTTTAGTTCTTTTTGCCATGTTCTTTAAACTGTCAGCAAAATAGTGTCCCCTGAGGCCGCGTACACACAAGGAGACATGTCCAATGAAAACGGTCCGTGGACCGTTTTCATCGGACATGTCTCCGGCGATCAAACCAAAATCCCCGCAGACAGAGAACGCGGTGACGTAGAAGCCACCGACGTCCTCAAACCAAAAAGTAAAATCAATCAATTCGACGCATGCGGGGGATTTTGGTCCGCTGGTTAGGCGTACTAACTAGCGGACATGTCCGGCGAACAGGTTTCCAGCGGACAAGTTTCTAAGCATGCTTAACGCTTTTGTCCGCTGGAAACCTGTCCGCTAGGCCGTACACACGATCGGACATGTCCGCGGAAACTGGTCTGCGGACCAGTTTCAGCGGACATGTCTCCTCGTGTGTACGCGGCCTAAGACGACGTCAGTGTGTGACGAAACGTAAGTCAGGAGTTGGCGTGTTGAAGGTGGCAATTTGATTGATGCTTTTTTATTGTTTTAATTCTCGTGCAATTTTTTAAGCTTTAACCACTTGCTGCCGGTCGTACGACTTTTTACGGCCGCAGTGTGGATCCCAATTGCCGGGAGGCCGTCCATATACGGCCTCCAGCGACTGGGGGGCACGCGCGAGCTGGCCGCATCACTGAGATGCCGATACGCGTGCCTGGCGGCCGCGATGTCCGCCACCCACCCGCGATCGGGGGTTACACAGACAAGGACGTGGATCTGTGTGTGAAAACACACAGATCCACTTCCTGTCAAGGAGAGAGGAGACCGATGCTGTGTCCCTTGTACATAGGGACACAGATCGGTCACCTCCCCCAGTCAGTCCCCTTCCCCCACAGTTATGCTATGCTATGCAGGGTACACATTTAACCCCTTCCTCACCCCCTAGTGTTAACCCCTTCCCTGCCAGTCACATTCATACAGTAATTAGTGCATATTTATAGCACTGATCGCAGTATAAATGTGAATGGTGCCAAAAATGTGTCAAAAGTGTCCGATGTGTCTGTCATAATGTCGCAGTCCCAGTAAAAATTACTAGTAAAAAAAATTAAAAAAAATAATATAAAGAATTTTGTCTGCCCTATTTTGTAGGCGCTTTAACTTTTGCGCAAACCAGTCACTTATTGCGATATTTTTTTTTGTTTGTTTACCAAAAATATGTAGAAGAAAAACGTATCGGCCTAGACTGAGAAAAAAAAAATGTTTTTAAAAAAAATTGGGCTATTTATTATAACAACAAGTAAAAAATATTTCTTTTTTTTTCAAAATTGATGTCTTTTTTTGTTTATAGCGCAAAAAATAAAAACCACAGAGGTGATCAAATACCACCAAAAGAAATCTCCACTTTTGGGGAAAAAAGGACGTCAATTTTGTTTGGCAGCCACGTCGCACGACCGCGCAATTGTCAGTTAAAGCGACGCAGCTGAAATTTCACCTGGGCAGGAGGGGGGTATATGTGCCCAGTAAGCAAGTGGTTAAATAAACCTTTAGTACGATTTACACTATGGTGCGTTGGAGTCTCCCTAAATTATCTGCCATACAGTCTGTAACGGTCACCACCGTTTATGACCTTCCATCCACCCACGACAAGTTTATCCGACACACTAGGACAATCCTACATACCCGACCCATATCCATTTCCCAAATAAGACGAGACTCCGCTCTGTACTCTCTGGTTTCAAAATGAATGTACACTTTATTGGTTTCTTAGCTTGCTTATATATCTAGTACAGCATGTTAAAGTTAATCACAGGACAATGCAATCTCCACCCCCTCATCACACACTATGGCTAATTCTCTAGCAGACATTTCGGCACCGATACTGACGAGATCTATCACATTTCAAAATACAATTACACAATGTCTTGACCTCAATCCACATATCTAGACAGACGTACTGTCTCTAAAGGGTCTTGACACCTGGGTATCAATAGGCTTTAAACCATGTTATCAGACAATTGAAAGGTCTAGCAGCAGACCTTTATACAATGGACAATGTAATCTCTAGGAGTAGACGCAATTAACACCTTTCAAAAGCATGTGTGCCCACATTGAATAGCCAACAACTTGTGATATCTCAAGACATCCTGCAAACATGAATTATTATTAATGTCCCATCTCATGTAATACATGAATTATGATTTTATTAGCCACCCTACGCCTACAAGGGCACAGGGTGGACTTAGACCCAGGAGTTATTAGTGTCCCTGGCACAGGAGTATCTCTCATCCTTCCAAAGTCTCTGGTTGTCACGGTTCATGCCGTTACACGGTCTATGCCTCATTTTATCCCATCTTTGTGAGCTGTTGTTCCATTACCTCTGGATAAAGACCCTGATTGGATATAATAGAAAGCTTGCCTTCTGGTACCTTTACATGTGTTATATAGACTATTACTTTTAATACACTAATCATACTTATATTTATAAGTACACTGATGATTTATATATTTTTTTCTGTGATGTATGGATTTCAGTATTCTTTATCACGTTAATTTATATTATTATTTTTATTATTATTTTTGTACTTTAGTTTTTAGCACAACTCTTCCTTTATTTCTTCAAGAAAGTAACTTCATACATAGTATCTCCATCCAAAAAAAAACACACACACTTGCTTGACATGTTTAACCACTTCCAAGCCTGGAGAGTTGAAACGCTTCAAGATCATGAACACACCAGGAGTGGTAAAACGAGTCAAGGGCTAGAACAATATGACAACAATTTACTGCACTAAAGCCTCGTACACACGGTCGGTGGTTTACTCGGCAAGAATCAGCAAGAAACCTGCTGGCAGAGCTTTCTTGCCAAATATACCGTGCGTGTGTACGAGGCTTTCAGGTTTCTCGACAAGAATACTGCCCAGAATCTAGGCGAGAAAAATAGAGAACATGTTCTCTATTTTCTCATCGTGAGATTGTCTGCAGTTTTTCTGCCAAGAAACCCGAGAGTGTGTATACTTACCTGTCGCCGTGGAAACCCGCGCATGCTCGAAATGACTTTGACGCCTGCGCGGTAGCTTCCTAGGCATAGGTAGGGTGCAGCAAGATGTCGGCGACGGCATGGAATGTGAAGAACGCATGCTCGTCGTACGCGATGACGTCACCGGGTTCTTGCCTTTCCAAAAGAACCGCGGTTCTTTTGAAAGGAGAGTCTGTTCACTCGGGCGGCAAGAGATTCTTGCCAAGAATCTCGCCAGGAAAAACAACGTTTTTTCGTGACGAGAATCTGGCCTGTGTGTACAGGGCTTTAGTGTGTGTATATATATGAATAACGCTAAGCACAGTAAATTGTTTTCATATTGTCTTTTGCTTTTTAGAAAGTTTTCTACTGCAGCTGGTGTTTTGTTGATCAGCTTTTATTATCCATAGGCACTAAGGTTTTATTTTTTACAAGAACAAACCAGGAGTGGTGAAGCGTGTCAAGCAAGCGTGGTTTTTGGGTGAAGAGACTATGTATGCAGAAATTTTGGCAAGAAGAACCAATACAGGAATGCGGCTCTCATCTTTCTAAACTGCTGATATAAACTTTAATAGGAGAGGGTATTAGGGCATGAAATACTCTAAAACGCTTAGCACTTAATGTTTAGGGGAGGCTCTACTCCTATAGTGGGTCTTGAACGGCCCCTTTCACACTACTGCGACTTCAAAGTCGTGCGATTTTGCCGCAATTTTAGGGAATGCCTGTGTTAGTGGCATCAAAATCGTGCAAGAACTATGCAAGGACTCTGAAACAACTTGAAGTCGTATTAATATGAATGGTTGTCATTTGGAAATCATGGGAAATTACTAGTCATGCTACTTTGCCATCACAAATCGTGGGACAAGTCGTATAAGTGTGAAAGGGGCCTAAGGCAGGGTGACTCCAAACTGTGGCCTGGGGACTGAAAGTGGCCCTTTGCTTGCCTTTATCTGGCCCTTGGGGCACTATTCTTTCAACTGACGCCAGCAACGAGGAACCATTTCTCATACTGATACCAACAATGTGGCACCATTTCTCCCACTGAAACTAACAATGGGGAACCATTTTTCACACTGATACCAACAATGGGGCACAATTTCCACCCACCTCCAAACAAAAGGAAAGAGAAACCGCCGCTCCAGAAAAGTGCACTTCAGTGGTGGATATATGGCTCAAAACCCGATGGGTGCAGGCAATGCACGGAGCACAAATGGTGGAAGAAAAATTATGGACAGCCGCACTCTGGTGGAATATAAAAAAAATATATAAACAGCTATGACTAAGCATTGTCTATCAATGTGAAACGCGACAGATTTGTTACCCCACTGTGTGCTGTTTTTTACTTTTGTAGTGGTTTTTACCAGAATAAAAGGCTCAAGTTTATATATTTTTTTATATTCCACCGGAGTGCGGCTGTCCATAATTTTTCTTCCACCATTTACACCTCCAAACAAACATGGTGGATGAGTACACATTGCCATGAAGTATCATGGTGCAACAGTTGTAAATGGGCATGCCAAGATTGACGGGTGGCACCGCCTGTCAAACTCGCCTATTGTAGTCAGTGGGACTGCACCAAAAAGTTATTTTGGTTCATTTCAAAACCTACCAAGACAAGTCCACCCAGATGGGGCGAGCAAGGAGAGCATTAATCAGAGAGGCAGCCAAGAGGCCCATGGTAACTCTGGAGGAGCTGCAGTGTGGAGCTCAGGTGGGTGAATCTGTCCACAAGACAACTATTAGTCGTGCACTCCACATATCTGACCTTTAGAGTGGCAAGAAGAAAGCCATTGTTGAAAGAAAACCATAAGAAGTCCTGTTTGCAGTTTGCGAGCAGCCATGTGAGGGACACAGCAAACATGAGGAAGAAGGTGCTCTGGTCAGATGAGACCAAAATGTTACTTTTTGGCCTAAAAGCAAAATGCTATGTGTGACAGAAAACAAACACTGCACATCACTCTGAACACACCATCCCCACTGTGAAACATGGTGGTGGCAGCATCATGTTGTGGGGATGCTTTTCTTCAGCGGGGACAGAGAAGCTGGTCAGAGTTGATGGGACCATATATGGAGCCAAATGCAGGGCAATCTTAGAAGAAAACCTGTTGGAATCTGCAAAAGACTTGAGACTGGGGCAGAGGTTCACCTTCCAGCAGGACAAAGACCATAAACATACAGCCAGAGCTACAATGGAATGGTTTAGATAAAAGCATATTCATGTGACCTAAATCCAATTGAGAATCTGTGGCAAGACTTGAAAATTGCTGATCACAGACGCTCTCCATCCAATCTGACAGAGCTTGAGCTATTTTGCAAAGAAGAATGGGCAAAAATGTCCCTCTGTAGATGTGCAAATCTGGTAGAGACATCTCCAAAAAGACTTGCAGCTGTAAGAGCAAGGAGGTTGTTAAAAGACTGGTGAGCAGTTTGTGTTTTGAGCTAACAAGCGGTAGGCTTGTTTAGCTCAGTAGTTAGGGCCTACATATCGTGTAGTTAGAGCCGAGACACGGCTAGGTGTTTGTTTAAACTATTTTTGTTTGTTTTGTTTTCTGCACACTGTACAGCACCTGTAAATAGACTTTGTATAGCACCAATAAAAATCCCACTGTTGTTCACTTATCCTATGGACTTTGGTATCTGTGCCTGCTCATCCCAGGGAGCTTTTGTACCCGCTACCTATCCCCAGCTTACATATGGTGGAGGCTGCGATCAGCAGTAGTAAGTTACTATTTTAAAAGGCCAGTACCTAAAGTGACAACATGGAGGAAATCCTCAAACAAATGATGTTATCCAATGCTGCACAACAGCAAACTAACGCTGCATTGCAGCAAGCCAATGCTAGCGCACAGGAGCAAACCAAGGCGCTGTAAAAACAGATTGGTGCTGCACAGGAGCAATCGCAGAGGCAGATTAGTGCTGTACAGGAGCAATCGCAGAGGCTGTTTGAACAGCTTGTCACTGCTGCAGAAGTGGATAGGAAAACCCTGACTAAGGTTGCAGAGACGCTAGCACAGTGGGCACCTGCGGAAATTAAGGATATGGGAGACAAGCCTTCAGCCATCCATGTGGCTCGCTTTCTGTCTAAAATGACTACGGATGATGATCCAGAGGCCTTCCTGTTAACGTTTGAACGGACCGCTGAGAGGGAATGTTGGCCTAAAACCAAGTGGGCAGGACTGATTGCCCCCTTACTTTCTGGTGAATCGCAGAAGGCCTACTATGATCTGGAGTCAGCAGAAGACTACGAAAAGGTCAAGCAGGAAATTATGACGCGACTCGGCGTCACCTTGGCCGTTCGAGCCCAACGGGTCCACAGCTGGTTCTTCAAAATCGAGAGGCCCCCAAGATCACAGATGTTCGACCTAATCCACCTGGTGCGAAAATGGCTACAGCCTGAGTCCCTGTCTGCGCCACAAATAGTGGAGCGTGTGGTCATGGACCAATTCCTGAGGTCACTCCCAATTCCCCTGCAGAAGTGGGTGAGTCAAGGGGACCCCAAGTCGGCAGATAACCTGGTGGAACTCGTCGAAAGGTACTTTGCTGCAGAGAACCTGGTCACCACCCCAACAACCGCACGGACTTTCCACCCAAAGCCACGGTCTCCCCAGGCAACCGGTAAGACTGTTCCAGGGGAAGTGGGTGGTAAGCATGGCAAGGAAATAGGGGGGAGGATTTTTGGTGCCAGGACTGAAGTTTGGCGTCCCAAGCAAGGGAAACCACTGCCTGTCAGCAAACCAACTTGGGGAAACATCAGGTGTTTTCGTTGCCAAGAGCTGGGACATGTTGCAGCAAACTGTCCATTCACTGATGAACCAATGCAGTGTGATCTGTCTATTAGAAGGCAGTCTATGTTTGCTGCTGTTTCATGCGCTGCAGCGCCAAATGTGGGGAAACACATGTGTCACATGACTGTTAATGATAAGCCTATTACGGCCTTACTGGACTCTGGAAGTCTGGTTACTTTGGTTACAGCTGAGATGGTTGAAACTGTGAATTTTCATGCTAAAAAAGTTGCTGTGATCTGTGTACATGGGGATACCCGGGAGTATCCTATAGCCACAGTTCAGTTTAAAACTGGCTTAGGTACGGTGTCCCATGCGGTCGGACTTGTGCCCCACTTGGTGCACGAGGCCATCATTGGTAGGGACTTCCCTAAGTTTTGGGAACTGTGGGATCGTCCCAACCCGGTCGCAGTACCTGACTCAGTCGCAGAGCCAGAGCTCCTGGCTACTTCCGATATTGTGGGTTCAGGGGACTCCTCTCAGGGCTCTCCGAGTTTTCCTTTCTCGGTTATGGCAGGAGAGCTGGAGGAGCCTGAGGAAGTCCCCACAACCAGTAGAGCCGGACAGCCATCTGCCGACTCGGAGCCTATGTTGGAGTTTACTGACCTTAATGTGCACAAGGAAAATGTTGGTACTGAGCAGAGAAAAGACCCTACCCTTGCCAGGGCCTGGGAAAATATAATGGTGATTAATGATGTACCTGTTGAACCAGGGGATAGGCCCTGTTTTCCTTATTTCAGCAGCAATGATGATTTACTGTATTGTGTATGTAAAAAGAATGATGAAGTTACTGAACAGTTGGTGGTCCCCAAGCCTTACAGAAGGGTGGTGTTGGAACTTGCCCATGGGCACTTGCTAGGAGGCCATTTAGGGGTTGAGAAAACCACTGAAATAGTGTTGCGCAGGTTTTACTGGCCTGGGATACAGAAAAATATTGAGAATTATTGTCAATCCTGTCCTGTGTGTCAGATGTCAGCCCCCCAGCCCCACTTCCGAAGTCCTTTAGTGCCCTTGCCCATTATTGAAGTGCCCTTCGAGAGGATTGCCATGGACCTTGTGGGTCCCCTCCCCAAATCCGCCCGTGGTCATCAGCATATCCTCGTGATTATGTATTACGCTACCCGTTACCCTGAGGCCGTTCCCTTATGCGCCGCATCTGCTAAAAATATTGCCAAAGAGCTGTTTATGGTGTTCAGTCGGATGGGCATCCCTAAAGAAATCCTGACAGACCAGGTACCCCATTTATGTCACGGATAACTAGGGAGCTGTGCAAGTTATTTAAGGTGACGCAGTTGCGAACCTCTGTGTATCATCCGCAAACAGATGGCTTGGTGGAACGTTTCAATAAGACGTTAAAGGGCATGTTAAAAAAGGTTGTTGACAAAGATGGGAAAGACTGGGACTTCCTGATACCGTACCTGATGTTTGCTATCAGGGAGGTTCCCCAGTCCTCTACAGGGTACTCTCCATTTGAGTTGCTTTATGGGAGACACCCTCGGGGACTCTTGGACATAGCCAAGGAAACTTGGGAGGGGGAACAGACACCCCACAAAAGTGTAATTGAGCATATCGCTCAAATGCAGGACAGGATTGCAGCCGTAATACCAGTGGTGAAAGAACATTTACTACAGGCTCAAGCAGCTCAACAGAGAATATACAACCGGGGGGCCCAACTCCGTGTTTTCTCACCGGGTGACAGGGTCCTCGTTTTAGTTCCCACTGTTGAGAGCAAGTTCCTGGCTAAGTGGCAGGGCCCCTTTGAAGTAATTGAAAGAGTTGGGGAAGTCAATTACAAGGTGTATCAACCAGGTAAAATGAAGCCCGAACAGATTTACCACGTGAACCTGTTAAAGCCCTGGAAGGATAGACTGGCGTTAACTGCGAGGTCCCTACCGGTAACGCCTAAGGGTACTGAATCCCCTCTGATCCCTGAGGTCACGATTCCAGACACCCATATTCCCAAAAACAGGAATCTAGAGAGCTCCTAATAAGGAATAGAGAGAAATTTTCAGAGTTGCCTGGCACGACTTCAGCAGTTCAGCATGATATTGTTACTGAACCTGGGGTCCGTGTTAAGCTCAAACCATACCGAATTCCTGAAGCAAGGAGAAAGGACATCAGTGATGAAGTTAGAAGGATGTTGGAACTAGATGTCATTGAGGAATCCAATAGTGACTGGTCTAGCCCCATCGTGTTGGTCCCAAAACCGGATGGCACTTGGAGGTTTTGTAACGACTTCAGAAAGCTCAATGCAGTAACAAAGTTTGACACGTACCCGATGCCCAGGGTAGATGAACTTATAGACCGACTGGGCAAGGCCCGTTATCTGACCACTTTGGACTTGACCAAAGGATATTGGCAAATACCCCTGACTAATAGTGCCAAAGAAAAGACTGCGTTTGTGACCCCGGAGGGATCATTCCAGTATAAGAAAATGCCTTTTGGGTTGCAAAATGCCCCTGCAACCTTTCAGAGGGCCATGGACAGGACCCTAAGACCACACCAGCAGTATGCTGCAGCTTATTTAGATGACATAGTGGAGACTGGGAGTCTCACTTGCCCCGTGTCCAAGCTGTCCTTGATTCCCTCTTCAAGGAAGGTTTTACGGCAAATCCCAAAAAATGTGCCATTGGTTTGGAGGAAGCCAAGTATTTGGGCTACACTATTGGCTGTGGAGTTATTAAACCCCAAGTGAATAAAGTAGAAGCCATCCAGGAGTGGCCACGTCCTGCAAACAAGAAGCAGGTCAGGGCCTTTCTTGGCATTGCGGGATATTATAGAAGGTTTATTCCAAATTTTGCCACTATAGCTGCCCCACTGACAGACCTGACGAAAGGGAAAGACTCTGTAATGATAAAATGGTCCCCAGTAGCAGAAGAATCTTTCCAAGTCCTGAAGAAGGCTCTTTGTGCACAGCCAGTGCTATACTCCCCCGATTTCTCCAAAGATTTTTTGGTTCAGACAGATGCCTCTGATGTAGGTATCGGGGCAGTACTATCACAGGTATACAATGGGGAAGAACACCCTGTGGTCTACCTAAGCAGAAAGCTCAATGATCATGAGAAAAAATATGCAGTCATTGAAAAGGAATGTTTAGCCATAAAGTGGGCCGTGGACGCGCTCAGGTACTACCTGTTAGGGCGCCAGTTTGAGTTAATAACTGACCATGCTCCCCTGAATTGGATGGCCCAAAAGAAGGCGACTAATAGGCGGGTGAACCGGTGGTCCTCCAGGATTATTCCTTTTCGGTAAAACACAGGCCAGGTGTTGAGATGGGGAATGTAGATGCCCTGTCCCGTGTTCACTCCTGTTGGGCTACAGGTGTTCCAACCCTGGGGTTGAAACAAGAGGGGAGGGTGTGTAGCAGAGCGTCCCAGAGAGAGCCTGGGAAAGTCCAGTTCGGGGTTTATACCTCTCCCAGGCTCCTCTCTTACACGTTCAGGGATCTCTGATCCCTGATCCAGGTCAGGTGTTGGCCCTCTCCCCCAGGCCAATTTAAGCTCACCTGAGCTAACAGCCATTGCTCTGTCCTGGGAAACAGATAGTGTGGATCTGTAGGAGCAAGGAGGTTGTTAAAAGACTGGTGAGCAGTTTGTGTTTTGAGCTAACAAGCGGTAGGCTTGTTTAGCTTAGTAGTTAGGGCCTACATATCGTGTAGTTAGAGCCGAGACACGGCTAGGTGTTTGTTTAAACTTTGTTTGTTTTGTTTTCTGCACACTGTACAGCACCTGTAAATAGACTTTGTATAGCACCAATAAAAATCCCACTGTTGTTCACTTATCCTATGGACTTTGGTATCTGTGCCTGCTCATCCCAGGGAGCTTTTGTACCCGCTACCTATCCCCAGCTTACAATATATATTCTGTATACTGCCATCATTTCTCATGGTAGTATACAAAAAAAAATATTGATTTACAATTTTTTTTTTCATTCCTTTTTATCAAGATAGTGATCTTTAGAAAATGTTTAACCAGAGGAAAGTTAATGATTTCACCGGGACATCACTGGAACTTGGAAACAAGTGACACGCATCAATTAACGATTGTTGATGTTTTTTTTAAATCTCATTATAATTGTAACAATCTTTAATTCTGCATTCAGGAAATATGCCGGACACGCATGCACAGGTAAACGCCGATGCATCAGTGATTACAAACATTCACTGCAGGAGAATCTTCCTAGTGCCTGTGTTTTAACCACTTACTTACTGGGCACATATACCCCTTCCTGCCCAGGCAAAATTTCAGCTTCCGGCATTGCGTCGCTTTAATGGACAATTGAGTGGTCGTGCAACGTAGCTCCCAAACAAAATTGACATCCTTTTTTTCCCACAAATAGAGCTTTCTTTTGGTGGTATTTGATCACCTCTGCGGTTTTTATTTTTTGTGCGATAAACAAAAAAAGAGCGACGCTTTTGAAAAACAAAAACACTATTTTTTACTTTTTGCAATAATAAATATCCCATTTAAAAAATTTTTTTTTTTTTTTTTTCTCAGTTTAGGCCGATACATATTCTTCTACCTATATTTAGTTAAAAAAAATCACAATAAGCGTATAGTGACTGGTTTGCGCAAAAGTTATAGCACCTACAAAATAGGGGACATAATTATGATTTTTTTTTAATTTTATTTTTTACTAGTAATGGCGGCGATCTGCGATTTTTATTGGGACTGCGACATTATGGCGGACGCATCGGACACTTTTGACACATTTTTGGGACCATTCAGTCTCCTCTCCCTGACAGGACATGGAGTTCTGTGTTTAAACACAGAGCTCCACGTTCCTGCTCAGTTACTGGGCACGCGCATCGCGTTCCCAGTAACACGACGGGTGCACACGCTATCAGCTGTGAAGGACAAGGACGTCATATGACGTCCTGTCAGAACAATAGGACTATCGTGCCACCGTGAATTGATGGCAGCCGGTAGTGTAGTGGTTAAAGGGGTTGTAAAGGATTTTTTTTTCCTAAATAGCTTCCTTTACCTTAGTGCAGTCCTCCTTCACTTACCTCATCCTTCCATTTTGCTTTTAAATGTCCTTATTTCTTCTGAGAAATCCTCACTTCCTGTTCTTCTGTCTGTAACTCCACACAGTAATGCAAGGCTTTCTCCCTGGTGTGGAGAAAGCCTCCTGAGGGGGCGAGCAGGAGTGTCAGGACGCCCATTAAAACACAGCTCCTTTCTCTATCTGCAAAGTAGAGAGTGTCCTGACTTGCCTGCTCGTCCCCTCCCTCCTCAAGAGGATTTCTCCACACCAGGGAGAAAGCCTTGCATTACTGTGTGGAGTTACAGACAGAAGAACAGGAAGTGAGGATTTCTCAGAAGAAATAAGGACATTTAAAAGCAAAATGGAAGGATGAGGTAAGTGAAGGAGGACTGCACTAAGGTAAGGGAAGCTATTTAGGAAAAAAAATTCCTTTACAACCCCTTTAAATGACAGTGGTTGAATTACCCATATGGAATATTTGGTGTATGGTGCATGTCACCAGGGCCGGGACAGGGGGTGGGCAGGAGGGAGCGGCTGCCCTGGGCACTGTGGTTTCATGTGAGGTGGGGCTTTTCTTCAAGCCAAACCCGGACACTTTAGCAGCCTGGGAGACCTTTGGGTGCCCCAAGGAGAGTAGTAATGTGGTGCCCATAGCGTGCCACAGCAAACAGTGGGTGTGGCCAAATTGCTCCTGCTGACATCATCAGACTACCCCCCAGTGATGGCTAAACTGTGCACAGATGGCTGTCTGCAGCTCCCAGACGGAAGCAGATTTGTGTGTGACTATCTTGGTTACTTGGGGAGCCACAAATAAATAATGTGTCCGGGTTTCAGTCCGCCTGAAACCCAGACACATGATTCAAAACCCAGACTGTCTGCCAACTTTACGCCAGTGGCTGGTAGAAGTGGATAGGGTTTACTATATGGAGGACCTTACTCCCTCCCTTAACCACTTCCCGCCCGGCCAATAGCCGATTTACGGCCGGGAAGTGGTTATGAAATCGTGACTAGACGTTCTCAAACGTCTAGCACGATTTCATGCCGCGTACGCCCGTGCGGGCGCGCAGCGCGGCGATCGGTGATGCGGGGTGTCAGTCTGACACCCTGCACCTCCGATCTCGGTAACGAGTCTCCGGCGGAGCCTCGTTACCACGTGATCAGCCGTGTCCAATCACGGCTGATCACGATGTAAACAGGAAGAGCCGCCGACGGCTCTTCCTCACTCGCGTCTGACAGACGCGAGTACAGGAGAGCCGATCAGCGGCTCTCCTAACAGGGGGGGTTCGCGCTGATTGTTTATCAGCGCAGCCCCCCCTCGGATCGCCACACGGACCACCAGGGAGTGCCCACACTAGACCACCAGGGAACTTAGAAAAAAAAAAGGACAAAAAAAAAAGGACAAAAAAAAAAGGGGCAGTAAAAAAAAATGATGCCAATCAGTGCCCACACATGGGCACTGATTGACAACATTGATCCATCAGTGCCACCCCTCAGTGATCAACAGTGCCACCCCAGTGTCTGTCAGTGCCACCCCACAGTGCCAAACCATGCCCAGTGCCCACCTATCAGTGCCCACCTGTGCCACCTATCAGTGCCCACCTGTGCCACCTATGAGTGCCCACCTGTGCCGCCTATGAGTGCCCATCAGTGCCGCCCATGAGTGCCCATCAGTGCCGCCCATGAGTGCCCATCAGTGCCCCATACCAGCGCCGCCTATCAGTGCCCATCAGTGCTACCTAATCGGTGCCCATCAGAACTACCTCATCGGTGCCCATCAGTGCCACCTCATCGGTGCCCATCAGTGCCACCATATCAGTGCCCGTAATTGAAAGAGAAAACATACTCATTTACAAAAAAATTAACAGAAAAAAATAAAAACTTTATTTTTTTTTCAAAATCTTCGATCTATTTTTAGTTGTTGCGCAAAAAAAAAAAAATCGCAGAGGTGATCAAATACCACCAAAAGAAAGCTCTATTTGTGGGGAAAAAAGGACGCAAATTTTGTTTGGGTACAGTGTAGCATGACCGCGCAATTGTCATTCAAATTGCGACAGTGCTGAAAGCTGAAAATTGGCTTGGGCGGGAAGGTGCGTAAGTGCCTGGTATGGAAGTGGTTAAGAATAAATCTGATTTGTTCTCAAAGATATGGTCGGATTGGCTAATTTTTAGGTATTCCTCAGCCTTTGCGGAGCTCATGTCCCAGCCAGTGTAGGCACATATCGAGTGTCCTGGGTGTGTGCAGTGTTGGGCTTATGTGCGGTCTATCCATTCATCGCCTTGAAGGGTGACCTTCCTATTTTACTTTATTTTTACTTTTATTTTGATTTTAACTCAGGTTGACAACTGGAGGCGGAGATCCCCCCCCCCCCCCCTTATTTTCTTTCCCCTTCCATTTTCTTCTCCTTTTCGTTCTTTTCCTTTTTTGCTCTTTTTTCCTTTATTGCAGGTACCTCATTTTGGATATCCTATAGTGAAATGAGGGTCGGACTTGCTAAGGTGTCACAGGGCGGGCTCGTTCAGACACCAAGCTAAGGGCTTGTTGGGAGGGTCTATTGAAGTAATATGTAATGTTTTTTGCACCTATGCTGAACCCTCTGTCTTATGCTTCCACAAGAGACCCCCTTTCGTCTGTAGAAGTTTGTTTTGTCGTTTACAATGATTTATTTTACTCTTCAGACCTTTGTTGGATTAGGTCTGCCCAGTTTTATTGTGTGTACCTGACTGTACGTTATATTTTCTCCTTTTCAATAAAAATATATTAAACAAAACCCAGACTGTCCGGGAGGGGGAGGGGATTTGTGTTGGGTGGGGCAATTTGGAGGGGTGCGCGACAGGGAGTAAGCATTGCTAGGAGTGGTGATTTACGGGGGAATTGTGTGGGGAGGGGGAATGGGAAAAGAGGATTTGTGCTAGGAGGGCAGATTTTTTCTAGAAGAGGTGATATGGGGAAGGTGAGGAGGGGATGAGAATTGTGCTAGGAGAGGATTGTTTTTTGTATGGGGGGATTTGTGCTAGGAGGGGAAATTTAAGGGGTAATTTATGGGGTTTAGGATTGTTTCTAGGAATGGGTTTGGAACTTTGGGGGGGGGTTTTTTAGGGTACTTGGCTTTTTCTAATTAGGGGTAGTCAAGACTTGTACTAGGGACAGGATTTTACAGGAAATTTAGGGGGTTGATAGATTTGTTCTAGGATGGGAATTTGGAATGGGGGGGGGGTGTTCTTGGAGGGGTAGAGGATTTGTACTAGGAGGGGAAATTTAGGGGGTTGATTTGTTCTAGGATGGGAATTTGGAATGGGGGGGTGTACTTGGCGGGGTAGGGGAGAGGATTTGCTAGCTAGGGGGGAAATTTAGGAGGGGATTGATTTTATTTAGGATGGGCACATTTTGGAATGAAGGGGGGGGGGTGTTCTTGGAGGGGTAGAGGATTTGTGCTAGGAGGGGTAACATTTTTTGGAGAGAGGCATTTGTGCTGGGGGAGGGGGATTTGGGGGATGAGGGCAAAGATTTGTGATGGGAGGGGGGGGGTTTTCTGACACATAATGCTCATACATCTTGGGGGGGGGGGGCACAATGAGCTTGGTCTGGCACTGCATGTCACATTCATTGCTTTATACTATATGCCTCTAAGGCCAATGCACACAGGGACATCTATCTGCTGTGCATCCCTCCCGGCATATTCAAGGCACAGACCCTGGGAGTGGGAGGCCTTAGGCGACCGCCTCTGGGCACAGGTGCAGCGTCCAGCCCCTGACAAAGGCAGGCTGTAAGTTTATGGTGCTGAAAAAAGCACAGACATGCATATGGATGTATGACCCTGGATGCAGGCTGTCTGCGTCCAAAGCCGTACATTTTGCGCATGCACGTGTTTAAGCGAGTACTGAATACCCTTGTACAGCCATTGGTCTCTATGGGTAGCTGGACACAGCAACTGTGGTTCCTAGATGATGGCCCCCCTGGGAACCGCATTGTAGGGCCTCTTGTAGATTCAATGGAAATGTATCAAATATCATTTCTAGAGGAACTTAAAGACAAACTTTGTTGCAGAACTGATTCCAAAATGCAACACAATTATTACACATGGACAAAATCTATTTCCTTGAACACGGATGAGGATTTATTTACCCCCCACTTTCCTAATCAGCGAAATGGCGACGTCTCATTATGGTTTTGTCACAATAGTGTCTTAGGGCCTATTCACACCTGGTGCACTATGATGTGCAAGACTGTGTCTGTCCTATCAGTTTACACCACTGCGCTGCGCTGGTGCACGCTGAAAAAAAAGTAGGACGTGCAATATTTTTTTTAACTGCAGTTTCACTACGCACTACACCACATTACATCATTTCATTCATAAGCATGGATGTCGTGTCATTTGTGACATTCTGAAAAAAAAAAAAAGCCGAACAATGAGCTGCTTTATAAACAGCACATCTAAGGAGCACACCAATGCACACGTTACAACGTAGTTGTCAAATTAAAAAAATATATAGATATATGATTTAATATATCATATCATGATAATTATATATATATATATAATATATATATATATATATATATATATATATATATATATAATATTTAAATATATATTTATAAATATATGATTTAATATATGATAATAATAATACTAATATATATATATATATATATGTAATCTATATAAATATATGATTTATTATTATTATTAATAATAATAATAATATATATATAATATATATATATATATTAGTATTATTATTATCATATATTAAATCATATATTTATAGATAGATATTAATTATATATATATATATATATATATATATATATATATATATATATATATTAAAATGTATTAATATATATATATATATATATATATTAATAAGTTTTAATATATATTTTTTTTATTTAATATATATTTATAAATTATATTCATGTTATATTATAATATATTATTATTATTATAAAGGGTTTATTTATTTATATAGGATTAATATATACTGTATATATGTATGTAAACATATATTAAATATAATATGAATATAATATATACTAAGTATAAAATGAGAGAGAGATAAACATACAAAAAAAACATATCTTAAGTACATAATAATATCATATACATATATACACTGTAGTAATAAATATGTACAAGAGATATATAATACATTTAACAACAAATGTACGGTATATTGTATATGGATAATAAGAATTTTTTTTTTAAATGGTCTAAAAAAGTATATATAGTGAGTATAAATAATACATATGTTAAATATATTATAGAGGCGATTTAGTTTGCATGTGCCGCGCTATATAAGTTTTCATTCATTCATTCATTCACAAATATAAATAGTATATACACACACATATATATATATATATTTGGAAGTATACATAGTAAGTAAATAATAATAAATATATATGTTAGTTATACTACAAATATAAATAGTAAATATATATAATAGGAAGTATACATAGTAAGTATATAATAATAAATATATATGTTAGTTATATTACAAATATAAATAGTAAATAGAGAGAGAGAGAGAATATAAATATAGACTAGGCCAATATTACATAGTAACTATATACCGTGTAACAATGTGAAATGAAATGTCATATATTACAACATCCCAAAGCATTACAATTAATATTTCAGGTAATAATTCTTGTCCTGGATATGGGGACAGACCATGGCTCTCAGCTGTGATGTAGTGGAGAAACTACAAGTCCCAGCCATGCAGAGACTCAGAGGCAATGCTGGGACTTTTAGTCCTACCACAGCTGGGGATCCACAGGTTGCCAAAGCTTGATTCCCCTACAAAGAGCTGGCTGCAAAGATGCCATGGCAGTACCTGGACAAGGAGCAGACTCCGGGACTTCTGGCTGTTGATCCCTAGCAGAGTCCTCAGTGTGTCCAGCAATCTCCCATCCAGGCAGGGACAGGCAGGGGGTGTCAGGGGCAGGCAGAGGATGGTGGGGACAGGCAGGGGGTGTCAGGGGCAGGCAGAGGATGGTGGGGACAGGCAGGGGGTGTCAGGGGCAGGCAGAGGATGGTGGGGACAGGCAGGGGGTGTCAGGGGCAGGCAGAGGATGGTGGGGACAGGCAGGGGGTGTCAGGGGCAGGCAGAGGATGGTGGGGACAGGCAGGGGGTGTCAGGGGCAGGCAGAGAGTGCCAGGGACAGGCAGCGGGTGTCAGGAACAGGCAGAGGGTGCCAGGGACAGGTAGGGGGTGTCAGGGGCAGGCAGAGGGTGCCAGGGGCAGGTAGGGGGTGTCAGGGACTGACAGAGCGTGGTAGGGACAGGCAGGGGGTGTCAGGGGCAGGTAGAGGGTATCAGGGGCAGGTAGGGGGTGTCAGTGGCAGGCAGAGGGTGCCAGGGGCAGGTAGGGGGTGTCAGGGACAGACAGAGCGTGGTAGGGACAGGCAGGGGGTGTCAGGGGCAGGCAGAGGGTATCAGGGGCAGGTAAGGGGTGTCAGTGGCAGGTAGAGGGTGTCAGGGGCAGGCAGAGGGTGTCAGGGGCAGGCAGAGGGTGTCACTGGGTGTCAGGGACAGGCAGGGGATGGATGCAGCTCGGTATATTCCCATGTATAGCCCGGCCCTGGCTGGCTCTCAGTGCTGGCAGCATGGGGGGAGCTGAGTGCTCAGTGATGGGGGACGTCAGCAGAGGAGGAAAAACTGTCTCAAAGTGGAATATTAACTGACAGAGCACTCCAGGATTTGTATTGATGGAAAAATCTCTGTTTGCATTGGAGACGGGATTCCCCTAATTAGAGACGTGTTCCTCTACGTATTCATACAGGAGAGAGGGAGAGAGGGGGAGAGGCACACACTGCACTACAGAAAGTAACAGAAAGTTTGAAAAGTTCTGTGCAGGCATCATTTCCCTTGTACAACAGCGCCACCTGCTGTCAGATTATCATATGGACGTTCAAATGAGTACTGTCCATGATACTTTTCTTATTTGCACTAACTTGCACATAATTAAACAAAAAATAATAAAATAATAATAATAATTGCAATACAATACAATTTAGAAAATTGTATGGTAGTGCAAAAAAAGTATCACGGACGGTACTCTGTCGCAAGTGCACTAATACAGCTACAATCACCTTGAGCGTTCAAAATGTTCATAACATTGCAAGGATGGACTAAGAAAGGTGATACTGTTCATCAGTGGTCATAGTCCTTTATTATTTGTACTAAAAACAAAGAAACACCTTGTATGACCTGTGCGTTGTTGTTTTGCTCAATAAAAGCTTTTTGATTGAAAAAAACAAAGAAACACACACACAAAAAATCCTATTTACCACCCCCTGGCCACCCAAGTGGATGAGCCAAAATAAAATAATAATTCATTTTTTAATAATAATTATGTTTTTGCACATTTATATCACATATACATTTTCTTTGTTGATATTACATGATTGATACCTATACATATTCTATACAATCTTTCTTTAATGGCTTAGCGCTTCACTTTTTGTTTTTATGTTTATAAAGGACTAGGGCCACCGATGAAAAGTATCCATTTTACTTTTTTTATATCTATTTTTATTTTACAAGCGTATGTATACACTTTTGACTGCTTTTTGTTTTTCATTAGTGGTCTAATGCCCTGTACACATGATCAGTACGTCTGATGAAAACGGTCCAGTGAACCGTTTTCATCGGACGAACCGATCGTGTGTGGGCCCCATCGTTTGTTTTCCCATCGGCGAAAAAAAATAGAACATGTTTTAAAATGTTCTGATGGTTAAAAAAAACGGATAGAAAAAAACAATCGTCTGTGGGGAAGTCCATCGGTCAAAAATCCATGCATGCTCAGAATCAAGTCAACGCATGCTCGGAAGCATTAAACTTCATTTTTCTCAGCACGTTGCAGTCTTTTACATCACCGCATTGGACACGATCGGATTTTTAACTGATGGTGTGTAGGCAAGACTGATGAAAGTCAGCTTTATCAGATATCTGATGAAAAAATCCATCGGTCCATTTTCATCAGATGAACCGATCGTGTGTATGTGCTAATAGTCCTTTAGTATTTGTAATGAAAATAAAATAAAAAATAAAAATAAGCATGAAGATAAATAATAAAATGTAATTAAAAAAAAACAATAAACATAGAATTACAGGGGCTGACCGAGAAAATAGATATTTTTTGTTAGTCGTCAAAGTCCTTTAGTATTTTCTATGTACGTACATTAGCCTTCTTCTAATGAAAATTCCCCTTCCAACAGTTCCACAGCATTCCTCCATATGCAATTAATTTCTATTTGTATTGTTGAATCAATTCTGAATAATATCCACCACTGATAATACCGTGATTGTAAACGATCACCTTGTAAAACAACCTATTTCGTTTAAAATAGAAATTAAAGACAAAACATATGTGTATATATGTATATAAAAACATTATAAATACCTTTTTTCCCTTTTTTTATAAGTGATCACATAAACTCTGTTCCATCTGTTCTCAGATGCATAAGAGCTGGGAGAGGAGAAGCAGCAGCACACTGAGCTTCCCAGTGACAGACTGTGCAGCGTGGGGGGGGGGGGGGGGGTGTCAGGACAAGCCTTATCATTGGAGGAGAGTACACTGAGTTCCCAGCATAGCTAGATAACTGACCACAGTGTGTTCTCCATGTCAGTTTTTGATAGGAAAGCAGAGGGACTGGCAGGAACACCAGGGATTTCACACAAAGGAAGCAATACAAAGAGAACAGGACAGCAGGCACATATCCAGAATATTAAATGCTGGGGTAACAAACACTTTATGGTAAGAATTTCCATCTGTCTTAGTTTAATGTGATTGTAAAGTCTCAATGTTTTGTGAAAAACCTTTCTTTGCTGCAGCTTTCCCACAGAGCCCCCCTTTGCCTTACTTGAGCCCATCCGATTCAGCGATATGCACAAGCCCAGTGGCTCCAGCCGCTGTCTCTGTCTTCATTGGATGGATTGATAGCAGCAGGAGTCATTGGCTCCCGCTGCTGTCAATCAAAGCCAGGGCAGGGCCAAGTCCCGCTGTCTGTGTCAATGGAGCAGCAGCGGGACTTGGGGGCGCGCCTTTATGGGTGCCCTCAGGGAAAACGGCTTTCCGTGGGGGCATCGGATGAAGGGGAGGAGCCAGGACCACCAGCAGAGGACCCCAGAAGAGAAGGAACAGGGCTGCTCTGTGATAAACCCTAGCACAGAGCAGGTAAGTATAAAACGCTTGTTGTTTTTATTTATAAAAAAGCAAACCTTCACAATCACTTTAATATTATTATTATTATTGTTTACATTTATATTGGTCTTTACATGTTAACCAGGCTCACGGGGGGGGGGGGGGGGAGATGCATAAAGAGGACATGGATTATGAAATATTGCAAAAATAAGGACCATGAGGCAAACACCCACAGCATTGTCTTCAGAGCTCCAAAGTCAGGCAGTGGTTGCCTGAGTTGCCTCTATGCATCAAAGCGAGTACCAGGATCCTCTGAGAGTTGCACTCCAACACCCTTCAGCAGGACTTCTTCTGACTCAACACCTTGGGTGCTGTATCCTTTTCCATCAGGCAGGGCAGCTTCAGGATGATTGTGCTAAGCCCACTAAGCTTCTGGCCTAACCAGCACAAAGTACTATACAGCAGTGGTGGCTGGTGACGTTTTAGGATAGGGGGCGCCAGACTCTACCCTTCCTTTTTGACCCCTCTCACTTCCCATAAGCCCCATCCCTTATATGATCCACCCACTCTATCCCCTGTATTCCACTTGCTTCCTCCCATAGTGTCAGGAGTAAACAGCTTAGCATCACAAGACAGAATATACAGCCCCAGAATCACAGGACAGAGTGTACAGCTCAGCATCACAGGACAGAGTATACAGCTCAGCATCACATGACAGAGTATACAGCTCAGCATCACAGGACAGAGTATACAGCCCCAGAATCACAGGACAGAGAATACAGCTCAGCATCACAGGACAGAGTATACAGCCCCAGAATCACAGGGCAGAGTATACAGCTCAGCATCACAGGACAGAGTATACAGCCCCAGAATCACAGGACAGAGAATACAGCTCAGCATCACAGGACAGAGTATACAGCCCCAGAATCACAGGGCAGAGTATACAGCTCAGCATCACAGGACAGAGTATTCAGCCCCAGAAACACAGGACAAAGTATACAGCTCAGCATCACAGGACAAAGTATATAGCGCAGCCTCACAGATCATACTATATAGCCCAGCATTAAAGATAGGGTATATAGGTCAGCATTACAGATAGAGTATATAGGTCAGCATTACAGATAGGGTATATAGCCCAGCATTACAGATAGAGCATATAGGTCAGCAATACAGATAGGGTATATAGCCCAGCATTACAGATAGAGCATATAGGTCAGCAATACAGATAGGGTATATACCCAGCATTACAGATAGAGCATATAGGTCAGCAATACAGATAGGGTATATAGCCCAGCATTACAGATAGAGCATATAGGTCAGCAATACAGATAGGGTATGTAGCCCAGCATTACAGATAGAGCATATAGGTCAGCAATCCAGATAGGGTATATAGCCCAGCATTACAGATAGACACCAGCATACCTCCCAACATATTAAAATTCCACTGCGGGACATTTTTATTGGAAGTCGGCCTTGTGTAGTGTGTTGCAGTGGTTTACAGAGAGAGAGAGAGAGAGAGAGAGAGAGAGTGTCATTTTTTGGTGTTAGATAGAGCAGGCAGGCAGGCAGGCTAGTCAGTTAGAGTAACAGTGTGTAAAGGATATATATGCATCCCAGGTGTTGTATATATATTTATACACTGTATTGAGTTTAGCTAGATCTGCTCTTCCTAATATACTGACAGGCAGGCAGGTGATTGTGCTAGCTGCAGTATTTTTACGTGGTGTACTGTCTGTGTCCTCTGCACAGTGTGCACCTAAAGCTACGTGGTGTGTGTACTGTCTGTGTCCTCTGCACAGTGTGCACCTAAAGCTATGTAAAGCTGGTGTTCTCATATTAAGTCCTACAGGCAAAGATCTGCTCATATTAATACCACAGGCAGGGGATCATTCTGCAAGTATTTTCACATGGTGTACTGTCTGTGTCCTCTGCACAGTGTGCACCTAAAGCTACGTGGTGTGTGTGCTGTCTGTGTCCTCTGCACAGTCTGCACCTAAAGCTACGTAAAGCTGATGTTCTCATATTAATTGCTACAGGCAGAGATCTGCTCATATTAATACCACAGGCAGGCATCAGCAGGTATTGTCAGTATTTGTGCAGCTACATGTCCATGCAGGCCATTAGTATGTCTGGAAGGACAACAAGGAGAAGCAGAGAGTCATGAGCCGATAAAAGAGGGCAAGCAGGCTCTGCGTCTAGAGGCAACAGTGCTGGTCGTGGACACGATGCATCCTCATCAGCACGTGGCTGTGAGACACGCTTGTCCTTTTTTTCGGCAGCTGGCTGTGTTGAGCCGCAACATGCCGAAGACTTGGTAGAGTGGATGACCAAGCCGTCCTTATCCCCTCTCACCCAGGCTCAGGGTACTTTGTCTGACAAAGCAGCTGCCAATGCGGCCTCTTCCCTCTGCTCAATGGCATCAGTCACTCCTTCCCTACCCCCACCATGTCCTCCTGAGGATTTCCCCAAACTGTTTGACCACAGTGTTGGGTACATGCTGCAGGAGGATGCGCAGCAATTTGAAGGCTCTGATGATGGTACACAGCTAGAGGAAGGCAGTAACGTGAGCCCAGAGAGAGGGGGTGCCCAAAAAGGACAACAATCTGGCAGTCATGTTCCCCCAGCTGCAGCATACTGCCAGGTTTTCTACAGTGATGAGGAGGGAGGGGATGATGAGGTCACTGACTCCACGTGGGTGCCTGATAGGAGAGAGGAGTAGGCACATCTCCAACGAGGCAGGATGCCCTCCAGGGGCTAGCTTAAGGGCAGCACCCTGACTGCATCACAACGCAGAGCTCCGCAGTGCAGGGCACTGCTGTCTCTCATCGTTATTTCAAATGTTTTTTGGTGTGGGCCTTTTTTGAGACGAGTGCATCAGATCGCACCGCTGCTATTTGCAACATATGTTGCAAGCGTATCTCGCGTGGCCAAAACATCACCCGCTTGGACACCACATGCTTGACCAGACATGTGTCGACCTGCCATGCAGTTCATTGGCAAGCGTACCTCAAAGACCCACACCAAAGAACCAAACGGACCTCATCTTGCTTCTCATGAGCTGGGATCTCCAATCCCACTATACCCTCAGTCCTCTCTGAAGCCTGCACTGATAAGACTGAAGGTGTAGAATTAGGTGTGTCACAGCCAAGTACTTGTGGGCAATCTACTATCGGTACACCAACGTCAGATTGGTAGATTCTGCCCCCTTCCGTGAGTTTGTGGAATGTGCGGTACCTCAGTGGCAAGTTCCCAAACGTCCCTTTTTCCCACGGAAGACGATTTCCGCTCTCTCCCGGCATGTGGAAGGCAATGTCCATGCCTTGCTGGACAGCACGGTCAGTGGTAAGGTGCATATTACCGCTGACTCATGGTCCAGCAGGCATGGACAGGGACGTTACCTATCTTTCACGGCACATTGGGTGACTCTGCTGGCAGCTGGGAAGGATGCAGGACAAGGTACAGTAGTGTTGGAGGTTGTTCCGCCACCACACCTCCAAAATGCTACTACTGGTTGTGACACACCCCTCTCCTCCACCCCCTCCTCTTCTTCCTCTGTGGCCTCTTCCTGTGCTGATGTGTCCTCGGAACCAGCGGTGCTCCGTAGGCGTTCAAGGGGCTACACAGGTACGCAGGAAAAGAGATACCATGCGGTGCTTGAGCTGGTGTGCTTCGAGGACAGGAGCCACACTGGGGCAGAGGTTCTGTCCACTCTGCAGGAGCATGCTCATCGGTGGTTGACGCCACACCAGCTTAAGCCAGGAATGGTGGTTTGCGACAATGGCACCAACCTCCTCTCCGCCCTGCGACAGGGACAACTGACCCATGTGCCCTGTTTTGCTCATGTCCTTAACTTGGTGGTGCAGCGGTTCTTGGGCAGGTACCCTGACTTACAGGATGTCCTGAAGCAGGCCAGGAAACTCTGTGTGCATTTCCGACGGTCATATAATGCCAGTGCTCCACTGGCAGACCTCCAAAAGGAATACAACCTGACTAATCTGTGACATGCCCACTAGGTGGAACTCTGGCCATGCTGCAGCGGCTGCACACACAGCAGAGGGCCATTAATGAGTACCTGTGCCAATATGGCAGCAGGACAGGGTCAGGGGAGCTTGTTTTTTTCCCCCACGCCAGTGGGCCATGATCAGGGATGCATGCACTGTCCTGTCACCATTTAAGGAGGCCACAAGGATGGTGAGCAGTGGCAGTGCATACAACAGTGACACTGTCCCTCTTATCCACCTGTTGGAACACACGCTGCGTGGAATAATGGACAGGGCCCTTGATGCAGAACAGAGGGAGGAAGAGGAGGACTTCCTTACCTCTCAGGGCCCCCTTCAACCAGACAGTGTTCCTGCTTGCCCGCCTATCACACAGGAAGAGGACGAGGAGAAGGACGATTGTGTCAGCATGGAGGTGGAGCCTAGCACTCAGCATCAGCAGCAGTCTTCAAGGGATCAATTACAATCCCAAGAAACCCATGGACTTGTACGTGGCTGGGACGAGGTGGCTGCGGATCCAGTCTTCCTCAGTGACCCAGAGGACTCTGCACCGAATGCCTCAGCAAACCTACCCTGCATGGCCTCCCTGATCCTGCAAAGCCTGCGGAAGGATCAGGGCCGATCCTAGGCAGGGTACACAGGGGGGAGCATCTCTGTGGTTGAGTCATTGCCATAGAAACATGTGTAAAGGGGAGGAGTTAGTAAAATGATGACGCCCATGTGAGGGCGCCAGAAATATTTCTGCACCCAGGCGCCTGTGACCCTAGGATTGGCCCTGGGAAGAATCCTCGTACTCGTGCTATCAAGCAGAGGGATCATTACTGGCTGGCAACCCTCTTTGATCCATGTTGCCGGGGCAGAGGGAGCAGAAGATGAAACATCTTCGGGAGGCCTTGCAGAAGGGTCTATGCAACGCGTTCCCAGAGACTGGGAGGTTCCAAAATCCTGGTCCTGGACAACGTGTTCCTGAGGCTTCGGTCAGTCACAGAAGGAGCGGTGGAGAAGGTGGCCGTCTGACCGATGGGTTCAGACAATTTTTTAGTCCGCAGGCCCAAGGTCTGACCGGTTCCAGCAACCATCGCCAGCGTCTGGTTTACATGGTGCGGGATTACCTAGGGGCAAGATCATACGAAAACGATACACAAAAATTGTTCGTTCTGTTCATGTACAAGAAAAACTTTGGAGTTTAATCTTTCGGAGATTTTTGTTTTCAAAGTCTTAATCAAATATTGAAAGTTGTGTACATGCTATACAAAAATCGAATGATCGTGCCTCATACGGAATTTTTTTTCCCGAATTTTCTCATAGTGTGTACATCACTTAAAGTGGTTGTAAACCCTTTACAACCACTTTAATCTACAGGTAAGCCTAGATTAAGGCTTACCTGTAGGTGCTTAAAATATCTCCTAAACCTCCACGGGCGCATGCGCCATAGACAAGTGGCACAGGTGCACTGTATTGACCCGTTTCTTATTGAGGCCGTGCTGTCACTGCCAGCTCCAGCGCGCATGAGCAGGAGTGACGTCATCGCGGCTCCGGCCAGTAGGGTGACCACATTTCCAAACTACCATTCAGGGACACCCCTTCCCCAAAAATCAGCTTGTGCTGTAACAAATCACAGCACAGTGATTGGACACAAGAGGGGGGATTTATGATTTCTCCAATCACAAGCAGGGGGCGGGAACTGTGCTCCTCCAGGTATTCCCAGCCAGGACAAATACTGTCAGTGAGTAAAGCGGTGATGTGGCAGCCTTTTTTGGGGGCATTAGTTTGGCTTGGGGGGTGGCTGTGTCAGTTTCATTCCGGGACACTGTATTGTCCTGGAATGAAGATGCCCGGGACAGACCTGCAAAATGCAGGGCCACCCTACCGGCCAGTCAGAGCGCCGGAGCCATGATTCGCGGAAGTAACCCCCAGGCAAGATGTCGGCTGCCCGGGCGTTGGTAGAGAATGGCTGCGGGGGCTTCGATCGGAGATGAGTAGTACATAATGAGCTAGTATGCCATGCAAAAAAGTTAGATTGCCGTTCTGTCAGGAGGGAAGGCAAAGCAGGTCCATGTCTTTCCTTAGGAAAAGCATCTCCCACACAGTAAAAAAAACACTGGATATGCACACAGTTAACCCTTTGATCGCCCCTGTTAACCTAAGGTGACCAGATTTTTAAAATAAAATCCGGGGACATATTTTTTCTTTACTAGTAATGGCGGCAATCAGCGACTCTCTGCCCGTCGCCGTCCGCCTCACAGCCTCTCAAGTCTAAGGCTGTGTACACACGATCGAATTTATCTGCTGAAACTGGTCCGACGGACCGTTTCAGCAGACATCTCCGATCGTGTATACAGGCTATCGGACATGTTTTCCCAGCGGACAAATTTCAAAGCATGCTTTGAAATTTGTCCGCGGGAGACATGTCCATCGGATATGTCCGCTGGTGAGTACACTCACCAGCGGACATAACTGTCCACGCATGCGTCGAATGGATTCGACGCATGCGTGGAAGCATTTTACTTCCTGGAGTGGTGACATGGTGGCGTCAACGTCACCGCCACGTCACCGCTTCCTCAGCCAGAGGGGATTTTCGTCCGATGGTGTGTACACGCCATCGGACCAAAATCCGATGAGACATGTCCGCTGGAAACGGTCCGTCGGACATGTTTGAGCGGACATGTCTCATCGTGTGTACGAGGCCTTACTCTTCGGCCCCCGGGTACTACTGGATGGGGAGCGGAGGAAGATCATTCCACCAGGGAAGACAAGGAGATCGGCAGGTGGCTGGCCAGGATTTGAGCCAAGGCAGAAGAACATGCGAGCGAAACTGAATGGGAATGCGCCCGAAACTGAAGAAATATTCCCTCCGCTCCGACCAGCACATGTTCATCAGAAAGGGGCACAGATAATGGGAAAAACACAACCCCCCCTATTCTAATAGGTACGGCGGAGCGGGGGTGTGTAATTCAATTTTTTTTATTTGAATTCTGCACTGACTATCTTTGAAATTGCCCCTGCCCCCTATTAAATCAAATCTGGGGACAAAACCAGGGACAGACTTGGTCCGGGGACAGTGTCCTCAATCAGGGGACTGTCCCCTGAAACTGGGGATGTCTGGTCACCCTATGTTAACCCCTTAGCTGCCAACAGGCCCGGAGTGGCTAATCGGGAGAACCGGGACAAATCCCGGTGGGCTGGTCCGGTTCGGGCCGGTTGCGGGCCGGTCCCGCGGCCGCCTTCCGGCTCCCTTAAAAATTTAGCCCCCGGCGCGGCGGCCTGTAGCGTCCGCATTAAACGGCCAGTGATTGGCCAGGCCGGGTGCATGTCATACCAGTGGCCGAGGCTCCGCCTCTGGTATGACATGCACCCTGTCTGGCCAATCACCGGCCGCTTAAGAGCAGAGAGCTGCACGAGTGGAGGCTGTCCAAGTGTGCTCGTCTGCTGCTGAATGAACCAGTGAGCCAGCCCCGGGAAACATTCCAAGTGAGTGAACACTCTCCCCCCTCTCTCACTCTGACCCCCCCTCTCCCCCTGAGCTCTCTTTGACCCCCCTCTCTCACTCTGACCCCCCCTGAGCTCTCTTTGACCCCCCCTCTCACTCTGACCCCCCCTCTCCCCCTGAGCTCTCTTTGACCCCCCCTCTCACTCTGACCCCCCCTCTCCCCCTGAGCTCTCTTTGACCCCCCCTCTCACTCTGACCCCCCCCTCTCACTCTGACCCCCCCCTCTCCCCCTGAGCTCTTTGACCCCCCCTCTCACTCTGACCCCCCCTCTCACTCTGACCCCCCCTCTCCCCCTGAGCTCTCTTTGACCCCCCCTCTCACTCTGACCCCCCCTCTCCCCCTGAGCTCTCTTTGACCCCCCCTCTCACTCTGACCCCCCCTCTCCCCTGAGCTCTCTTTGACCCCCCCTCTCACTCTGACCCCCCCTCTCACTCTGACCCCCCCTCTCACTCTGACCCCCCCTCTCACTCTGACCCCCCCTTTCACTCTGACCCCCCCTCTCACTCTGACCCCCCCCTCTCCCCCTGAGCTCTCTTTGACCCCCCCCTCTCACTCTGACCCCCCCCTCTCCCCCTGAGCTCTCTTTGACCCCCCCTCTCACTCTGACCCCCCCTCTCCCCCTGAGCTCTCTTTGACCCCCCCTCTCACTCTGACCCCCCCTC